>JAOXNZ010000001.1:28438689-28455237 GCA_028566095.1 Kryptolebias brasiliensis | reverse complement strand
TCCTCTCACCTGGTGCAGGAGGGCGGGCAACGCTTGAGCGACGGGGGCCGTGTGGTCCTAGTGCCCGACACGTTTAATCGACACAAAGGTAAAGGCTGAAATGAATAAAATAAAGAAGAAAGGGAAATAACATGAGCACAAAATAGGAACAGCCCAAAGGAACATGTTATATTCTGTATTTCCTGTCACTGTGAATTTATGTTGCCAGTTTAAGGAAATGGGGCAGTTACAGCTAAATAAAAAATAATATGATTAAAGGAAATTTAGACTGAGGTCAGTTTTTTAAAATCTAATCAAGAGTTCTCCGGTTCTCGCAGCCAGTCCGTCATTTTTATTTCTTTGCAGAGATCGTCATGTTTATGTCAGAGCTCTGCTGGAGGAGAAATGGCTCCTGTGATTTCTTTAAAAATACGATCCTAAACCGAGTCGGTTATTTCTTTGTTTTTAAAGATAAAAAAGGTTCGTTGAGCAGGAGCTAATCTGGACTTTTGCAGCCAAACGGTAACTTTATGGCACAATGACAAAGGAATCATATTTTATTACTTTTAATGTTTCCTGTTGACCTTTGAACTCGGGTAGAAATCTTCAACTTTTACACAAATGTATTAGCAGCTATCTGAATATTCATTTCAAAAAAGGCTGAACAGGCTTCCAAATTCTTGGTCTAGTCGTGATTGGACTTTTGAATTTTGTCCTTTTTTTTTTACATAAAAAAACAGCTAAATCTAAAGGTGAATTTTATTATTTTTTTAAACAAGTATATGTACACAAATGCACTAATTTATAACATACTTAACACATATATTACCAAACATGTATATGTATAAATAAATCACTATATTGGGAAGAAATCTGCATTTCTTGTTTTTTGTTCTGGGAGCTGCTGGACGGATTTCCATTAAATTGTAAATAAATAAATGATAAATTGACATCATGTGACTTTAACTGCATGATTAATGAACGAGTACAGCTCAAACATAATGACTGTCTAAAGCAGAATAATGAAATACTCATCACAACTACAACTCAGTGGGTTTCAAATCATTGTGTGATAACCAGAATTAACTCTTTGCGGCTCGTAGAACTCGAGTGCTTTCAGAAATACCAACAGACTTTCAATTTCATGTTGCATTTTCGTTCTCCCCGGTCGTACCACCGTGGAAGTACCGAAATGTCTCACTACTTGTTTCTCATTGCTGAACATCTACACAGAGACACTACGAAGTAAATAAAAGTCTCTGCTCTGCTGATCTCTGGACACTTTTCTGTCACTAATAAGTGGGCTGCTGTCATTCATCTGACTGTCGCATCGTAGCTGCTGAATTTCTACAAATGGTAATGACTTTCCATCGCAGTGATCTATGCATGCAAATGTTTGCAAGTTAAAGTGAAACCTCAGTGGTTGAACTAGAGGATGAAACATGGTCGTAAGGTCGACAGTTAGTGGTCCAACATGGTAAGACTGGTAAACGGTTTTAGATTTGTAATGTGCTGATGAGTTTTATCGTCTTTTAATGTGTTGTAATAAATTATTTCTCCCGTAGAACATAAAGTGACAGTTTTGGTTTAGTTGTGGCAGAGAAAAACCCTCCCTCGGTGTTTAGACCTCACATGAGGCTTTGAATGTTGTCCTTCTTCCAGATGACCTCAGTGGCTTTCAGCACTCATTGTTAGCGAGGGGAAATCGCTGGCTCGTGCTACGGCCTCGTTATAGGGACACACTATTGTTGGCTTTGTTTGGCTGTTTACTGTTTCGATGGCAGGTTTTCTCTTTGCACTGGGAGTTTCCCTACTCCCCCACATATAGACTTTGCCTCAGAGGGACTTTCTAGTGATCAAGCAGGTGTGTTTTTCTGTTGACGGGGGTCTGTATTTGGCAGACTTCTTCTCTGAGTGCTGCCTGGCTCAGAGTTAAAGCATTTTCCTTTTTCCCTGTGAGTTTGTTTAGGTCTGAACCTGGTGGCTGTGTTTATAAAGACACACGTTTGGTAACTTTGATTTGTAGGTGATGTGTTGACGTTTCTGAGCTAATGATCAGGCAAACATTTAGTTTCCATTTGGAATAATTTCTGTAGATCGCAGATTTTGTGGCCAACATTTCATTCAAATGTTTATCTTAAGACAAAAAAAGACCCAAGTTGAAATAAACTGGAAACATCATTAAACTTCTTATTATAGCTGCAGGAATTGCTCAACCAGTTTAAAGTGAAATATTTTACAAATATGAGGATTTATTGGATTGACAGCAAAACAAGTTGCAAATATTCACCTGAGATTGGAGAGAGCTTTTTTTTTTTACCTACTATTTAATTATTTTTTTCAAGAAAACTATAAACAAAATGCCAAAATGTAATTTAGATAGTGGTTAGGAGAGTAATGTGAGCGCTGTGATGACTGAAGAAAACGAGACAAATGTGCATTTACTGCAACTGATGGTGTACTGTTAAGCTATAATATCTCATTAATGCTTTTTTAAAAATCTGTTAGTTTTAAATGTGTTTTGTCAAAACAAAAAAAAAAGATACGTGGAAGAGAAATGAGTGATCATTTAAAGTGCTAAATTTGGAGCAAGAAAGGTAAGATTTATGATAATAACATTTCTTATTATCGCTCAGAGATGGTACCAAAGAGAAAGTAGTTGTTACTACTTTTCTTTGGTTTTGTTTTGCTCATGTTAATATTATCTGTTTAACTGTTGTAAAAAACCTTCCCTGCACCTCATCAGTCTTTGCTGCCGCTGTGATTGGCCTCACATTCCTGCAGCCCACGCGTCCACTCGTGGTCATTCACTGTCCGGATGGTGTAGGTGAACGTAGATCTGATAAACAAGTGCGGAGGAGGCCGACTCTGGATGCCAAGCATATCTGTGGACCCCACCGGAGTTTTAGCATTTCCTGCATTTATTCAAAAACTCACACAAACAGCTCAGGGTAAGATGATTAAATAAGGAGTTTTGGTAATATTATATTAATGTGTTCAGTTTGTAAAATTTAACGAACGCAAGAAAACCTAAAACCAAACGAGTCACGTTTATCACAATCCTGAGTGTTAAATTAGTAGCAACAGTGTAAAGTGATAAAGTGACTAAATTTGTGCCTGTTTTTGCTGAATTGCAGCCAAAAAATAAAAAAAAACTTTTAATCTGCTCTATCTGTTATGGCAAACGACAAAAGGTTTACCAGGAATAAAGACAATTTTTTGTTTTAATGTTCATTATTTACAGCTAAATCAATGACAGACCAAGCTGCTAAGAAGTGATTTATTTATTTGTTTATTTGTTTAGCTAAGGGTTGCAGTTAAAGAGATAAAGACACATTAGAATAAAGTTGAGGTTCACTGAAGTTGTATTTTCTTGCTAATATCTATAAAAACAAGGGGAAACACATTTTTAGAAGCATTTTCATCTTCTCTGCCAGTAATTTTGGCAGAGGTTTTCTAAGTTTAGCCCGTTTTTAAAGCAACTTCCTGTTTGTAACCAGGATGGTGATGATGGTTGACCGAGCGCTGAGTCAGGCTGAAGGAATGTGAGACCAATTCAAATAAAAAAAAAAAAAAGAAGTTAGGAGATTCCAAAGAGGATTTTCGTCGTCGTCCTACTGAATTTCATAATAACTTTTCCTGTTTCCAGGAGACAAGTCCAGCCTGTTTCATGTTTAAGTTGCATCTTTCAGTTTTAAGACAAAGCAACAGATATTTTCTAAAGCTAAAGTTCTTGTTTTTGTCAGGTGTGTGTCCTTGTTAGTTAATGTTCATCTCTTTTCAGACTGTCTGGTTTGAATGACCAAACTTTGAGTCCTGTTTTTAATTGTTTCCGCTTGTTTGACCTGTTTTGAAAGGACTCTGTTCTCCTAAAGTATCGATCGCTCGTTCAGTTAAAGTTGCAGGGAGAGTTTGTGTTTATCGTGACGTTACCCGTCCTTGCTGGAACGGGCGTGAATAGGAGCATTATTGTAGGAATCGATTATCCGGATGGAGCGGCTTGCTCCCCTTGAGTTGCAGCATTTTTCAGGGTTTGAAGTGATAGCAGTGCAGCCTCTGCCCTTCGGCTGATAAGCAGCTCTCCTGCTGTCGAGGCCTTCAGCTGCAGCTGTGCCTCAGACATTAAACAAAACCAGATTTACAACACTTTGTCTCCTCTCTGCATTTATCTGTCACATACAACCTCCCTGTACATCTCTCTGTAAAGGTCTCTGCTGACGCTGCTCATGTTTTTGTGCACCTCATTAACCAGGATGTTGTTTGGCTGAGAGACGTTTCACATTTTAGTTTTCACATTTTAGAGTTTAGTGCCCTGACTGGACAACCTCTTTTGCTTTTCAGTGTCACATCTGTCTTTTTATAATGATCTCAAATGATTTGAGGTGTACGCAGAAAATTAAAATGACTTATGATCAGTCTGTGCTTAAAGATGTAGACTCTAACCCTTTTAAACTATTCATTGTCTGGTTCCTGATCTGAGGAAATTACTTTAAAAACCATCAACAAGAGACAAAATTGTTTAAAACATGAATCAATCTGCTCTGAAACTGTTCTTGTCTGTACAAAATCACAAAAAACTGCTCTAGATTATTGATAATTTTAAAATATGTCCACATACATTAATAACCTGGGTTAAATAAAAAGCATCTTAACGCTCGTCAAAGTGAACAAAAGGTACTGTATTCAACCTTTAGCGTGGAGTAAAAATAACAGTAAACAAAAAGGTACATCATTAAATATTAATATGTAGTTGGTTGGCACAGAAAACAAGGAAAGTAACAGCAAAGTTAAGACTGTTTTTACATAAATAGATGTGCTGGAAAGTTGTTGCCTAAAGGACGACGCTCTGCTGAATAAATCACTGCTTAAATATTATAACAGTCATGTTCTGTAACTAAATATAGTCAAATGTATGTGTTTAACTAGAAACAGCTGCACATAATGTATGCAATGCACAGAGATTTCCATCAAAAACATCCTAATCATAAACCAATAATTTTGTTGAACCATCTTACAGGAAAATTATAAAAACTAATACTGGATGCAGAGCTGTGGGGTTTATTTTTATTTTATTTATTTATTTAATTGGATGCCTTTCTGGGGAATTTTGCATTTGATAATAAGGTTTGCAACAATTTGTTTTTTATTACCACTTAACAGTAAACCTTGTTGAATTTTCTTTGCTTCGTATCTGAGCAGAAGCTAAAAATACAGAGCTGTAGTTTCGTCAAAGAACCAGTCGGTCCTGCTCCATTGCTGAACATGGATTTCAGATTTTCTTGTTGATAAATGAAATACCGAGTTGTTGAGCTGTTGGACCTTGTTCCTAAGCGTCTCAGCTCACAGGTAACCTCCGTGGTTTACCTTGAGACCACCTCAGACCAGAGTTATTCCTGTCGGGCCTAAGAGGATCTGTCAGGATGAAAGTCCTGGTAGTTGAAACTGTTGGCCTTGGTGGACGTTGTTTTGCCTGCTTTTCAGTGAGTTCTGGAAACTAACATCTCTGTTAAGCTAAAAAAAAAACACAAACGTAAACATATATGCTTGTAAAATTAGTGCTGGATAATTGGAAAGATCACAAGCCTTTTGTTTAAACGCACTCGCACCGCTTGAAGTTACTGTATTGTTCATTTCACCAAATTGGAGCTTGTTTCCACGGTAACAGAAGGCCCATCCAAACGAGCTGAGCTGTAGCTGAATAGATCCTGAACAAAGCAGGCATGTAAAGCTGAACGTCACACCAAGGTTTAGGGACGGGCTCCGATGACTAACGCTCCACGGATACTCGATGAGTGTCCGTGACGGACGGCCGAGGCGCCCCGCGCTTCACGCCGTTCCTCCACGGAGGCCGCGGCTCGGCGATTCACTTCACTGGAACTGCTGGGAGGCTGAATACGTGCCTCGTCATTCATTTTACGGTTTGTTTTACAGAAGTGAGACAAACTGCTGAGTGGATACACGTTCAGTTGCTCAGTAAACTGAAAACCAAAGGATTATTTAGTGCTTGGAAGTAGTTGAATTCTATACAGCGTCTTTTTTTTTTTCCTTCAAAGTAATAACTTTAGCTGATTGTTTTTGTTTTGATGTTGAGCTTTTACCTTAAAAATATAAAATATTAATTACTTTGCTGTTTAGGTTTTAGTTTATTTATCCAAACTCTGATTTTATAGTGACGAAACCAAACATTTTTCTCTCATCGTATTCATGTTTGCAGTCTTTAGTGTCTATATTCACTCAGTCTTATCTGCAGCTTCTTAGCTATAATTATTTTCAGCATCTCTTTAAATTATTACTATCAGTGTTACTTTTTAAAGTGAAATGAAACAATAATTAGTTATTTTAATGTGTATGTGTTTTGCATTCTTTATTTCAATAACATAAATGCAACATATTGTTTAAAATTACCATTTTTATGCAGAAAAATGCCCCTTTTTCTGTAGAAAGAGTCATAAGTTCTCTTTCAGTTATAAGAATTTTTTTTTTTTGCCTCTTTTCTTTTTTTGGTTTAATTTGCCTCGCATCGTTTATTTGTGTGAATGCCGAGTCAGCTTTGAGTTACAGTTTGACTTAATTTATCTATTCAGTAGTTTTACACTTATTCTTTTACAGTTTATTTTTAGTCGACTCTGGTTTGGTAAATGTGAGTTGCCTAATACAGTTTGCAGACGAGCCTGATGTCGGTGTAGTGAAACTGTGTTTAATTACAGTTGTGTAAGACGGAGGATACATGTATGATGACATCAAGTTTCTGTCATGACTTTGATTCTTTGTTCTTGAAAAGTAAAAAAATGGAAAGACACTAAATTGTGTTGTTGAAAAGCTCCAGTCCACAGAAGCCACATTCATGCAGCTCCTACACAGGCTGCAGCTTGTATTGTTGTCCCTGTTATCCAGCGAGCTCTGTTTAGTAACCTGCTATTGTTGTTTGTGCACGCACATTATTCACAAAGCATGACTCACAGTTGGAGACGGGTCACACGGATGGTCATGATTAAAGGGTTCATGTTGAACCATTTTAACGCAACGTAACTCCCTCTAATCTGTTTTAAATAGATTTTTGAAAGGCTTGTTTTTACAAGGAAAAAACTACTTTGACTTGACCAAATTTCAGGGTCCACCTTAAAATCTGAGGTCCTAGTTGGAGTAAAACGTCTCGTCCTCCTTGTTCTGTCCCTCAGAGCTCGACGCAGGAGATCGGCGAGGAGGCCGAGGAGGACGCCATCTTCACCATCACGCTGAGGAAGGTGCAGCTCCACCAGTCGGCCAGTAAAGGGCAGCGATGGCTGGGCGTGGACACGGACTCTGCCCTGAGCCTCTACGAGACGTGCAAGGTGCGAACCATCAAGGCCGGCACGCTGGAGAGGCTGGTGGAGTACATGGTGTCGGCCTTCAGGGGCAAAGACTCCACCTACGTCACCATCTTCCTCTGCACCTACCGGTCCTTCGCCACCACCAAGCAGGTGCTGGATCTCCTGCTCAACAGGTACAAACACACCTGGAAGACAATGAAAGTAATTTTTTTTTTTTCATTTTGCTTGAGTGGTTTTATTCAGCGAGATGTTAATGATCCAATTATTCAGAAATGGTCTTCTTACTTGTTACCAGAATTAAAATATCTCCTTTTCGCCGTCTCTTTTATTAAGACTGAATTTGTTGTTTTTTTAAGGTATGCCAAGCTTCAAAATGTGCCTGCTGCTACAGCACACAGAGTCTCCCAGGACGACCGCACAGAGCTGAGAAAGTAAGTGTGCCTCCAGCATTAATCACCGTCCCCCCTCACTCCCCCACAGGTTAAAGGCAGATCAACTGTTTGAAATGGTGTGTGAGTAAGGGGTGGGGGGGTGTTTTTCTTTGTGAGGCTCCTGTCAGACTGAGGGGGCTGTTTGATAAAACACAGTTCCTGAACTGATAAAAACTGTTATAAATCCCTGAAAATAATGTGTTTACTTCTTTTTGAAGTGCCAGATTCACTCACAGGTTCTCACTGCTGTTAGTATCACTTTTTAAAGCTAGAAGGCTTTATTTTTTTTAAACAAACACAACAGTTCTGACAATTTTAAGATGTTAAAAATTGCCTGCAGTAAAACGAACATTGAGTCAGTTTATGTGTGAATTAAGAGGGTAATTAGCAGTTTGTGCTGATAAAAGGCATACATGTCATCTTCATATGAACACAAAACATTACATACAGGTACATCTCAACAAATTAGAATATCATCAAAAAGTTAATTTATTTCTGTATTTTAATTTGGAAAGTAAAACTTGTTTATCAAGCATTTATTTCTGGTTATTTTGAGAAGTATGGCTTACAGCTAATGAAAAAATTAAACTAAATCCAGTTTCATAGGACCAATAAAACGACAAAGCTGGACTGCTGGTGGAGTCGGTGCTTCGAGATTTTAAACTTCCGCCGTTCTTCAGATTTCTAACGTACAGGTCGTTTACCGTGACGATTTATATTCATCCGTGTGTTTTAGCACTGTGTCGTCCATCCTGGGCGCGTGGTTGGACCAGTACTCGGAGGACTTCTGGAGCCCTCCGAACTACGAATGTTTGCACCAGCTGCTGTCCTACCTTCACCTCCACTTCCCCGGCTCGGACCTGGAGCGCCGCGCCCGCAACCTGCTGGCCCACTTCCACCGGCGACAGCAGTGTGAGCCTGATCCTGATGGTATGAAGGCAGGACAGGAGAGGGACCACAGGACAGGGACTCCTGAATGTTGGGGTGAACAATTCAAAGATTAGAAATTCAGTTTTCATCTTGAGAGTTTGTTCATAAATAAGTTTTGCACGTTTGTTTATTTCTTTTACCATGGAAGACTAAGTGATTAAATAGATTGAAGAAAGCATGAGAAGTTGAAGCAGAAGAGCTGGAAGTGTGTTTAGAACGAGTTCGGATGAAGGCAGCGTTCTGGAAAATCTTTCTTTATTTGTTTGTTTGTTTTCCTTCAGGGGAACACATCGGCTGCCCTTTTGCCACCCAGGAAGAGAGCGGCTTTGAGGACGAGCTTCCTGCTTTTAGTTTCCTGTCGTTTGACCCCATCATGGTGGCTGAGCAGTTCACGCTCATGGACGCGGTGAGGATGTTTTCTTTCCCTCGGCGACAGATTTATTCCCTTTCTGTTTATGCTCATCCTCTCCGGTTCAAATCAATAACAGGTGCAGCAGTGTTTGCTTTTATTTATTAGAAATGGGATTTTTGTAACAATAATTACAACTAGTCTAAAGTTTCTTAAAATATGTATTTATTGTGCACATTTATGACTAAATCACAGAAGGTTGAGCCACTTTATCAAACACAAAAATGACTGTAGCTCAGTCAGTTTTACATCTATTGAGCTAAAAATTGGTTTGGTTATAACTGAGACTGATCCTCAATTTATACTCTAACCACTAACTGATCAAGTAAGATCTTTTTGTAAAACTTTGCCATTAACTGTTGAGGTCAACTCTGTCTGTTGGCAAAATATCTTATTAAACACTGGACTGATTTTAACAAGACTTTCAGAAAACAAATTGGATGCATGTCTACAACCTAATTCATGATGGCCACCACAGCTAATAGACATTAGCCAACACAAAAATGGCTATATCAGTGAATTTTACAGATATTGAGCTATAATTTGGCATGGTAGTAGCTGACAGTTGTTAACAACACATACTCCAAGCGCTGACAGATCATGTGAGATATTACATTAGATAACACATAATATTATTTTCAAGATTTGTCAACATAAGATGATCTCAGTCTGAAACACTGGTGTAAAGGCAGTGGGCGATATGCATTTCTTTCTTCCGTGGTGTAAATGTTTCAGCTCTCTAAATGGACTGACTGATACATATTTTTAATGACCCGTGTCTCGCTGTCCGTCCAGGACCTGTTCAAGAAGGTGGTGCCGTACCACTGCCTGGGGGGGATTTGGTCTCAGCGGGACAAGAAGGGGAAGGAGCACTTGGCTCCCACCATCCGAGCCACTGTGGCTCAGTTCAACTCCGTCACCAACTGCGTGATCACCACCTGCCTGAGCAACCCGACGCTGAAGCCCAACCAGAGAGCCCGGCTGATCGAGAGGTGGATCGACGTGGCGCGGGTGGGTACATTTATTCACACTCCAAAACAGGTTAAAATCACCCATCATTCATTTTCTGTACTCACCCAGGACCAGATTATGTCGTTCTCTCAGTATTTCAGGGACGCTTTGAATCTGAAAACATAGAATATGCATAAAAGTGGCTTTTAAAGAGCTGACTGGGTCAATTTTTGCAATCAGGAGTGCCGGATCCTGAAGAACTTCTCCTCGCTGCGGGCCATCCTCTCTGCCCTGCAGTGCAACGCCATCCACCGCCTGAAGAGGACCTGGGAGGAAGTGACTCGGTGCGTCTCCAGCTTCGTAGACTGAACATTGCTGGTGGCAGAAAGACAGTTGTGTTTTAGTTTTTTTGTTTTCTGAACTCACAGGGAAAGTGTCAGAACCTTCCGCGAGCTGTCAGAGATCTTCTCAGACGACAACAACTACTCCCTGAGCCGAGAGCTGCTGGTGAAGGTGAGTCTGAGCTTCTTGACTGCACGAAACGGACTTAAATCAATATCAAATCAAATTTATACAGCACATTTAGGGTGGTGTACATAAAATAGTAGGAAGGTGATAACAAAACACAAGAGATCATGAAAACAAACAACAAAAACAATACAATTATGCAAATACTCTCATGTATTAAAAGCCAATAAGCACAGATTTAAAAACATTGAATAAATAACTGGAAGTGTGTTAAAACTGAAGTAAGAAGACTGTCGAAAGCTGAAATTTAGTTTTATCTTTTTAGAATTAAATCAGTGTTTTATGTTATTAAAATTTTAAATCCTTAAACTGTGTTTGAGTTTGTCTGTGTTTCTAACTGTTAAATTATCTTCTAGTTAAAATTTTTAATCCAAAGTATCACACATCTGTAGTTAATCAATGTTCCCTGAAGAAACTAATATTGGCAATAAATTTTCCATAATTAAAGTATCATTCACTGAAGGAATGCATGTCGCCCGCTGCCTTGCAAAGTTTTAAACTTGTTAGTGCTCAGACAGTGTGTTGAGGACAACCCAAAGCTACTACCACACCAAATTGTAGCTGTTTTTGTGTTTGCTAAGGTCTATTATCTGTGGCGGCCATCTTGAATTGGTTAAATCAGTTGTCATCTACAACCACGTCTGATGATTACTTTGAGAGTTTCATTAAAATCCGTCCTGTGGTTCATGAAATATTTTGCTAACAGACACACACAGACAGACAGGCAATTACTCTCTTTTTTATTTTAAGCTGAGCTTTTTACCAAAGAAAATAAAATTATACTCTAACGACTGGAACAAGCAGTGACGGTGTTTGCTTCTGATCTCCTCGTATTAATCAGGCAACCAATTAATCAATCAGTGTGAGTTTCATAACAGCCGGCAGCTGAGCGGACGCTGTCCTCGTCACACCTGTCCTCATCACATCTGTCCCACAGCAGCTGCAGAGGAACATCCTGCGGGCGGGACGCCTCGTCCCATGTCACTTTACATCTGAGAGGGACGGATTAATGTGATTCACTGGTCAAGGACAGAAAGGTTGTAATAAAAAAAATACAAGGGCAGGAAAAGTGACAACAAGCTGCTTTAAGTGTCCTTGTTGTCACACAGTGACGTAAATAATGAGGAGCAGAAACAACAATTTATGTCACACTTTCCTCCTTTGTTTGTTGTCTTTACATTCCTATAAAAAGTTAAATAATCCAACAAAATTACACTCCTTAAAACGTACTGATACATAATTTTGTGATAATTGATTCACTGCAAACAGGAACTTTATTAGCTTCTTTACGGCCAATTCATTTGTGTGTACGTTCAGTTCCAACATGCGTCATCAAAACAAACCAGAATAAATAAATAATGTTAAAAATGATCATCAAGTTAAACAACATAAGATGCTAAGACAAATACAGAAGAGCATTGTTTCTGTTCAGGAAAGGAATAAAAGCTCATCAGCATGAATTTAGTCTGATCAGCTGATAAATTTTGCTGTTTGTCACCTATAATTTAAAAAAGAAGCACAAAACTTTGTGAGCTTCAGTCATTTCTGAGCAAATGTTCACTCTGCTGTTTAAACTGTCCTCGTTTGTTCACAAACACCCCAATAAACCAAAGTTTTTAGTGGGAGATTCCTAAAAATGACAAAATAGTATCAGACGTAAGAAAATAAACAAACAGCATCATATAAATGATGTATTTTCCTCAACGATTAGATCCATCATTTACCAATCATCAAACCAAAGTATTGAACTTAATATAAGAAGTAATAATTTTTACTGTTTTGAGTTTGTCAGAAATGAATAATTAATTTGTTTTTGACACATTAATGTCTAAAGAATTATTATTTTTGTGTATTATTCAACAGAATAAGACCTTAGTAGTTCTTATGTTTAGAGTTTTGTTTTGATTCTGTTTTCTGTTAATGCATTTTAAGTAGTTTAACACTATTTATTGCCTGGTTTGGTTGAATTACAAAGCCCTTTAATGAAGTGTTGTTGCTTTATAAATCAGTTTGACAGAAGCAGGTAAGACATCTTGATGGTTTGAGTTTGGAAGGACAGTTTGTGTCCATTGTTTCGGTCAGTTTACACAAATCACGTCTGTTTTTATTAGATTTAAGCGCTGAGTTTCCTCAATTTAACAGAGAAAAATGAAGCTCAGTGCTCTGAAGCAGCAGAGAAGTAATCGATGTCAAACTGACATTTATTGTGCCGCTCACGGCTGTAGTTGTAACATCTGGAGCGAGTTTTGTCTCTACGCGTGATGTTGAGTTCCAGGAAAGGTGAAGTGAGTGCGGTCATGTATTTCTAACCCGGGGCCTCCTCTGAGGGAATCCCCGCTGACGTCAAAGGGAGGAAACCTGAAGCAGGTGTAGATAACGGCTCTGAGACGCGCTGCATGTGTGCACGTCAGGGCGGCGCCTCCTTTTCTTTCTATCTGCTCAGAACAGGCTGCGTTTGCTCGGCTCGGACAGAAGATCAGAGTTGCATCACTTTCAGGAATGCGGGGACGGGGGGACGGGGGCGGGGACGCCAGGAGGTGGATTTCCTCCCACTTTCTGCCTAAAATCAGCCAGATGTTTTGTTTTTCCTCTTTAATGCTGCAATAAGGGAAAAATTAAACAATAACATTTCAGCTGGTTTATGCTTTCTATTAGCAGATTTAACCTCACAGGCGTTTTAATAAAAAGGCTTTTTTTAGGTTATTTTTCCTTTTCTTTCACGCCAGATTCAGCCATAAAACCTGTGAGCGATGTTACCAAATGGAAGCTTTTATGTTGTTTATCTTTTAACTCAATAATTGTGTGGCTCAGCAGCGGTCACATCGTTTTTTTCCTGTTTTTTTTTAATTTTTCCGTATGTTTTTTTTGTGTTTTAGCCGTTTACAGATCAAAACGTTCGGCTCAGTCAGGAGATGGGTGCCAAGACTTTTAGTTTTTCTAACTTTTATACTTTTCAAAATATTTAACCTTTTTTTAGCAAATATTTTCTCAATAGAAATACATTAAGATCTCTTCAAAACATTGTTTTTTAGCATTATTGATCTATTTTCGTCTTCTAATGCTATTTTTAACTTTTAGCTATCCTTTTGATAGTTTTCGTTTCTAGCTACCATTTGGCTCATTTTAACCTTAAGCTAGCATTTCACTCCGTTTAGCTTTTAGCCAGCACTTTGCTGCTTTTGGCTAGTCCTTTTATTTTTAGCTGATGTTCGTCTTCCTTTAGCTGTGACAGCTGAGCTTCAGCTTCTTCTTGATGCATTTTCAGAGACAATTTCTGTCCATTTTGTAAATGATGTTGAAGCGGACATTTTTAGTTATTTATATCAAGTTAACATCTGATTTCCTGTGATCAGGGAGTGAAAACAACAGTTTTCAGTTATTGCTCTTTTTTTAGATTGTATTGTCACCTTGTTTTGATTTTGAAAAAGCCTGAAAATTTCCCTGGAAAGTGCTTAAAAAGGGCTTAAACTTGTGTGAACACCCTGTGTTCTGGTTTGCTGGTTTGAAAAATACAGATTTGAAATGAAACGTGGTTGTTTTTTTTGTTTTGTTTTTGACACACTCTTCTCTTTCTGTCTGATTGTTTTCCTGCAGGAGGGTACCTCCAAGTTTGCAACTTTAGAAATCAACCCCAAACGAGCCCAGAGGAGACACCAGCAGCAGAGAGACCTGGTATGAATAAAATAAATGTCTTTTCTCATCTCTCTGAGCCACGAGCTCCACCTAGAGGCAGGAGTCGTCACTGCAGGTCATCCAGTTAAAACCTCTCAGATTTCAGGCCTGAAGGTTCACCTGCAGTCATTGTTTTTGTAACTTTATTAACTTTATGCTGTAGAATGTGTTCTTGTTTTTAAAAAAGCTGTAAAGTTGTTTTTTTTTGTGTGTGAATCTCCACTAACGATCCTTCTGAACAGGGTGTGATGCAGGGAACGATTCCCTACCTGGGAACCTTCCTGACGGATCTGGTGATGATGGACACTGCCATGAAAGATTACACCGAGGTCAGATTCTTGTGTTTTCTTATCCTTCATGCTTTTTTTTTTTATTATTTTCTGTCATTTCTGACATTTCTCATGTTTTTCAGGGGGGTCTGATCAACTTTGAGAAGAGACGAAAGGTGAATTTAACATTCTTGTTTGTTTAAACTTATTTTGAAACGCATGTGTTGAAGAAACTTTAAACACTTGGTTGTTTTTTCCCCTTTTTTTCAGGAGTTTGAGGTGATCGCTCAGATCAAGCTGCTCCAGCTGGCCTCTAATAACTACAGTTTCACTCAGGACAGTCACTTCAGAGAGTGGTTCGCATGCGTGGAGAAACTCAGCGAGGCAGAAAGGTTCTTGTTGTTTTTTGTTTAGATAAATCACTAAATGACGCCTGCAAGTTCTCTCAAAAGGCATCAGAGGCCTTCGTGTTTAAACAGCTGATGTTGTGTTGCAGCTACAATCTGTCCTGTGAGATCGAGCCTCTGTCCGAGTCGGCCAGCAACACGCTCCGAGCCAAGAAGAACGGAGGAATCATGAAGCGCTGGAGCGAGTGAGTGGCGAAATGTTCTGTCCAGAGAGGGACGATCATTATTTGCGCTCAAACTGAGCGTTTTATCAGGGATTTGTGATTCTTTGGAACTAAATGTCTGGTTTTATGTGTTCGTGTTCATGTCCAGCCGGCAGTTGACGGAGGCCGGCTGCAGCAGCGGCGCCGGCTCTCATTCCAAGTCCTTCGACCACTCGCACTACAGGCCGTACCAAGGAGGGGGCGGGGACAGCGGCGACGCCCTCAGCGTCACCTCCGTCAGCTCCAGCGGTTCAGATCTGGAGGACGTGAACCCCAGCTTCCTGTCGGATTCACCCGAGGGACACGAGAGAAAGGTGAAAACGATTAAAAACTCCTCATTGTTTTGTTTTCAGTGTCGTGTTTTAAGGAGCCCTAAAAAGACGAGGATGTTTACAGTTAATCTGCTGCAGAAGAAAAGCGTCAGAAGGTTTTATGGCGTCCTTTCTGGACCAGAGTGGTTCAGGTTCAGGTTCAGGTTCAGGTTCAGGTTCAGGTTCAGGTTCAGGTTCAGGTTCAGGGCTGCTTCTAGAGTTATTTCTAAGTTGACTTGTTTCTTCCACGGCCACATCATTGTGTCACATTTAACTTCTCTTCCAGTAAATGTTTGATCTTCCCTGTTTATTCTAAATATATGTAGACAATCGCAGTTCAGGAAGACAAATTATCTCCACAGATCAGGGACTTTGTCTCCTTATTCAGCATGTAGATGTCTTAATACCACCAGTCCTGAACGGTTTTATAAAAGCTGTTCTGGTTGCGAACAATGGGCAAGAGATAATAAAACACCAGACAAAATATTTAAGTGTGGTTCAGCTCTTTGTCGAGCCTTTACAAAACTCAATGACGAGTGTTTTTATTTACAGATTTAAGCTGGAGGATGTGCTGATGATTTGATTTAAAAAGGATTTACAGTTTATCACTGGTTAATTAACAGAACTATTTCAGAATGTACTTAAACTTGTGTTTTTTGTGTCTTCAGACGTCGACTCCCTCAGTGAAGCTCACCGTCTCTGCTTTGGGGAGAGAAGCTCCTCCAGCAGATACAACCTCTACGGTAACACATTTTATTCTCCATTTCATGCAGAAAACCTGATCGGGCGACATGTTCTCAAGACGAAACATGAAGCTTTTTCATGAAAACATCAACCTTAAACCACTACGAATAGTGAAATGTCGTAATAATTACTGTTTAGTTGCGTCGTTTGGTGTTTAAATGTGACTTTTTATGAAAAGTTAATTGTGTTGTTTTGAGAATCAGTAAATTGTTTTGTATTTAGGATGTAAATTTAGTTTTTAAGCAGCTGACAAAAATACAGATTTAAATTCTTTTGGCTCTCTAAAAAGAACAAAACTAACTTATATGTTTGCTTGTTAAGTGAAGTTTTTTTGGGGGTAAAAGTTAAAGAACAAGCTTACAAAAGTAATTAGATTTAGTGGCATTTTAATAAAAAGTTTTCAC
>JAOXNZ010000001.1:28381108-28397660 GCA_028566095.1 Kryptolebias brasiliensis | reverse complement strand
TTTTAAGTGGTTTATATTCAACTTTTATATGAAAATTTAAAAAAGGATCATTTAAATATATAGCATTTCCTGAAAGAATGCAGATCACCCACTACCTTTCATGCAAGATCATTTTATGAAATTATGGTATTATGGCTGTTTTGGTCAAACCTTAAAAATGACAATATGCATGATCAGTTAGTGTGAGAACTGAGAATGATGCTCAGCAACTACCACACCAAATCTTTGCTTAATATCTCTAAAATTGGCTAAGTTATAGCCGCTTTTGTGATGGCTAACATTGATTAGCTGTAGCGGCCATCTTGATTAGGGCTGACTCCAAAGGCTAATCAGTTGTAGATGCACCTCCAATGATTAGTTTCTGAAAGTTTTAATAAAATCCATCCAGTGGCCCATAAGATAATTTTGCTAACAGACAGACAAGTGAACACACACAGGCAAAATCATTATCGCCTTCGTTGACAGGTGATAATGATAGTGTGGATCTACACTTCTTATTGAAAAACTTTATCTTTACTCATACTGCTTTTTAACAATTTAAAATCTATAAACCTTAAACAGCTCGATCTGTAGCTGAAGCGCAAACTCCTAATTTGTAGGTTTAATTTTAAATTTAGTGTAGCATGTAAAGCGAGTTTTAATCCCCAAGAAAAACAAGTCAATCTGCTCTAAAACTGGTTTCCTGACTTAAATTTTGACCTTTTAGTTTTAAGTTTTTCACTCGGCTGCCAAAGTTAAATCATCTAAATGAAATAACAAAAAATTCCAACTGTGTCAGAAACCTCTTAATTAAAGAGAAGGCTGCATGATTTTCAGGGTAAGTATTGCAGCCCTGAAGCTGTGCCCGCATTAATAATCACCGTGAGTAAATCATCCTGCAGGCAAACAGCAGATCTGAGGCTTTTGTTCCAGGAAACATAGAAGAACTTTAAGCAGATGCTTGGTGGTTTGTGTCACCTTCCATTTCCAGGTGTTTCTGGTTTTCACCTGATATGTTGGATTAGCCGCGTAAGAAGGAAGATATGTTGATGACAATGTATGCACCCCCCAGTACAGTAAATAAAACTTCTTTGTCCCAGTTTTCTATTGAAAGCACACCCTTTAAAACCTTATCTGTCCTCTAAAGTAAACTTCCTATCATCTGGATTCTCTGGTATCAGCTTCAGATAACTTCTTCCTGACAGTCAGATATCATGTTGATAAAAACAAACAAAAAAAAAGCTCCCAGGCTCCTCTTGTTTTTCTGCAACAAACAGATTAAAATGTGAATCCCTCAGGTTATTTTAAAGAACTCACTGGCGTGCAGTAGCTTTTCTGTATAAACTCTTGCAATTTCCTTTTCTGTTGCCCTCAATTTCCCCCAACCATTTTTTTCTACATCTGCTGAGTTACAAATTTCCTACTGAATTTATGTAAAACACATGTTGAGTGAATGAAAAGCATTCAGGTGTTTGGTACAAAATGGTCCCAATGGCAAAAATAAATAATTTTAACTAATGTGTTAGTAATGTTTTATTAGAAATATGCCATAGTGTTTAAAATATTCATGCATGCAATGTCTTTTTTCGTCTAAAACTCTGCAATGGTGCATTTGCTCCAATTAAGCAATAAATCAAGTTAAAAGTTCCCCAAATTAAAACTTTGACCTCCTGTTAGTCTGTTTTTATTGCTGATAGTTCACATCTTAAAACATCTAAAAACTTTAATTTCTCATTATTATGTCTGCCTTGTTGGAGCCACAGGAAAAAAATATAAGGTAAGCAGTCGAGTTACATCTAAATCATTTAAAAACATAAAGGAATCATGTTTATTAAAAAAAGATATTGAGTGAAAAAAAGTTTATACATTCAGGGATCATTTTAGCATAATTTATAAATGTGGTTTGTGTGACTTGCAGTCATTTGTGTGGTGTATAAATAAAGAAATAAAGGATTAAACTCCTTAAAATTTATTTTAAATTTAATCTAGAGTTATTCATAATTACACTGGAACTACAACTATCATGCATGTTTTAAGAATTATAACCAAACAACGTGAGTTTGAGTCTTGTATTGAATTTTCAGTTTCTGAACTGAAATGCTGCTTTAAGATATAGAAGAAAATGAAGTTTCTTCTCCTTTAGTGGGTAAATCCAGTGCCAGTTATGTTTTTTATGGGCCAGATAATTTGCAACAATGCTTTTAGGGTAATTTAAAGGCCTAACATTCCTTGAACAAGCATATCGCCTGCTGCCTTACATGCCAGCGTTTAAGACTACAATCATCTAATGTTGGGAGTTGGAAATATTTTGGTCAAACATTGAAAATAAAGTTATGTGCGATCTTATTGTGAGATGTCACACTCAGTATGTGTTGGGAATCACTCTCAGCTTTTACCACATGAAATTTTAGCTCAATATCTGTAAAAGTAAAATGTAGCCATTTCTGTGTTAGCTAATGCCAATTAGCTGTGGCAACCATCTTGAATTGGATTGGCTCCAAAAGTTAATTAATTGCAGATGTACTTCCAATGATTACGTTCTCCAAGTTCCATTAAAGTTTGTTCAGTGGTTCATGTGATATTTTGCTAACAGACAGACAGAGGCAAAAACATGATTGTCCATCTTTGCCTTTTGGAGGCGGGAGATAATACATATCCAAGATATTTAACAAGGAAACGTAGCTCAGTAGAAAAAATAAATAAAAATCGGACAGGTTTTCTTAAGTTTTATTTTCAGGACTTTTGCAAGAAAATAATTTTAAAGCTTCAGCTTGTTCTCTGTGCAACAGGAGGACAGTATAGTGGCAAAAAAAAAGAAAAAATAAACAAAACGAAAGAGCTAAAACACAGAAAACACCTGCTCTGTTTCTAACAACTGTAGTTTCTCTGAACAGTATTTGTACTGGACACATTGTTAAGTTCATATTTGACTTTAAACTGAGATACTTTGTGCTCTGCTGGTGATGTTTTGTGGTTGAACGTGACCCCTGCAGGCTTTCCGACCTGTTAAGGTGACACTCAGTTTATTGCTGGCTGCAGACAGTCCTCAGATGCACCGACCATGCTCCGACATGTTTTTGTGTGAATTTGAACGCTGCTGTCAGATCACCTGAATTGCTGCAAGCTTGTCATCACTGTAACCAGAAACTAGATGTGTTTATACTTGTAATGCCACCCCACCTCCCTCCTTCACGATCAGAAGATACTCCTTCCTCAAGGCCTTTTTGGAGCTTGTCTGTTTTGTCTCAGATTTTATGCTTTCTCAGCAGAAAGCAATGAGTCATGGTGCTGAGGGTCTCGTTTTAAGACAGCCACCTGACAAGACTTCCTTTGTCTGACTGAGGAAGATCATAAAATGTCAGAGTCATCTGCTGACTCGTGGATGTGGTTTCTTTAACACCTGAGCTTTGTGAATAAAGCTGTCAGTAGGAGGGTAATTAAAAACTGTAGAAACACAAGTAAACCTCAAATGTATGGAGAAAATTTTTTTATTTTCTTCATTTTTTGGTGTCGGATGTGTCATCAGCCACTTCATAAAAAACCCACAAACAGGTGAATACAATTACCTGCTGCTAAACCCTGGATGTTTATTTTTACACCTACCAGCCTCCTAAATAATAGCTGTGTTTTGTGGTTTTATTTTTCTGTGATGAAAGTTGAAGCAAATTCTGAACCGGAAATTTAATTCAGTCAGATTAATATAAACTTGTTACTGTGCCGTCAGAGGAGAGGTTTAAGCCTTTATTGAACTGTATTTTAATTTAAAAAGGCTGACAGAAACAACAAAGTTATTCAAAAGGATGAAGTGATGCATCTCTGATAGTTATTGCCTGCTGGCAAAGGAAGGGTGAGAATGTTTTTGCTCATGTCTGCAGTGTGTGTGTGTGTGTATGTGTCTGTTAGCAAAACATCTCATGAACCACTGGATGGATTTTAATGTAACTCTCAGAAAAAAAAGAAAAGTTAGATGTACATCTACAACTACAGCCAGTTACTGCCAAATGATGTTTCAAAACACAAAACTGGCTCTAAACTCAGTCAGTTTGACAGACATTGAGCTAAAATTTGGTGTTGTAGTGTTTGAGAGTCATCCACAACACACACTTTAAACATTAAACATTGTCTTTTCTTATTTTGCTAATGTTTGTCCATTAGCAAAATATCTAACTGATTTTAATGAACCTATCAGTAAATAATCACTATATACCTTTTGGAGTCAACCCAGTTTAAGATGGCTGCCATCCATCCATCCATTTTCTTTACCCGCTTCTCTTTTCAAGATCACGGGCAGCCGGTGCCTATCTCCAGCCATCACTGTGTGCGAGGCGGGGGACACCCTGGACAGGTCGCAAGTCCATCACAGGGACACATGGAGACAAACGAGACAAACAACCATTCTTTCATTCTTTCAATTTTAGAGTTACAAATTAACTGAACATGCATGTTTTTGGTCTGTGGGAGGAAACTGGACTACCTGGAGTAAACCCACGTGAGCATAAATGTTTGGTGAGTGATATGCATTCCTTTAAGGAATGTTAGTCTGTAATTAGTCAAGTATTAAGGGTGTATCTGAGCATTTCTTTCTGCTAACAAAAGCATCTGATTCCTTCTATAAAGGAGAGTGCACATGTGCCTTTTAACCGCTCCTCCCTGTCGTGTTTCATTGGCCGCTAAGAGCCCGACGCAGCTGTGACCCAGATCTGCTCGATGGGAACTCGGGTCGGCCCTCCGACGTCACCTCAGCTCTCACGGTCCCTCCACCAATCGCATCACCCAAAGACATCGGCACGACGGGACAAAACAGGCAGGGAAAACCACGGGAATCGGGTTTTATTGACAGAAGCAAAATCCAAACAGTTCTCTGTTCCACTACACACACACACACCCTCAGCTGCAGAGAGAAAACACACACTTTGTGAATCCCACCACCCTGAATGCCACGGACTCTCTGGCCTGTCGAGGCGTGCATGTGCAATCACGCCGTTTTCAACAAACACCCAAACTACAGATTAGACTTTCAGGGAGAAAATGACCAACAGACAAAGCAAAGTCATTGCAGGTGCAACATTATTCTAATAACATGTTGCAAGATTCACTTTTAATGACACAGATAGATGTTTTTACAGTTCTGCAGGGATTGCGATTTAATAAAACTTAGAAAACGAACTACAAGAATAAAAAATAAAAAAAAACCGCTGGAAACTAATGACTCAGTAGAAGCACAACAACACAGTGGATCAGGATCAGTTTGTTCTATATTTTGGCTTCCATTTGTCTACAAGCTGAAACTGGTTTATATGGAGGTTTTCTCTTGTTTTCTTTAAATATTATTTATAGTCGGATCCTCACTGTGGGTCAAGAAATACAAAATGGAGGGGGGGTCTTGTGCTCAAACGGTTAATAATATCATATTTCTTGGCATAACTGTTCCCAAAGATTAAATTAGCTGCCTTTTATACAGAAGTTTTAGACTAAAACCATTTTATGCTGAGAAAGGACAGAGTTGCAGTCATTTTGTTCAAACCTTGTAAATTACATTATGTGCGATCTCATGCAATATTGTGATCTGTTAGAGTATATGTTGGGGACGACTCTCAGCTACTACCACACCAAATTTTAGCTCAGTATCTGTAAAATCGTCTAGATTATAGCCATTTCTGTTTGCTGAGGTTGCTTAGTTGTTGTGGCCATCTTGAATTGAGTCAACTGCAAAAGTCAATCAGTTCTGAAAGTACGACCAATACTTTTTAAGAGTTTCAATAAAATCCATCCAGTGGTTCATGAGGTATTTCGCTAACGATACAGACAAGCGAACACACGCCCACAGACATGTGCAACTGCTCTGCCTTTAGTAAATAAACTTTATCAATCCAGCGAGCATTTGATTGACGGTTTTATTTAGCTGGCAGCGCTAACTCTGCAGAACATTAATTGGAACAGCAAGTGGAGATGCGGTAATTATTTTGATCTCTGTTCTATCTCAGAAACATTGCTTTTGCAATTTTGTGATCAACTTTGCTTCCCAAAAAATCTAATATTCTTCTCTCATGCTTGGTTGCGTTTGCCATTGTTGCTGGAGTGTGCAACTTTCTGAAGGAGGAACAAATTTGGCATTAAAAATAAAATTTACACTTACATTAAAACTCAGCATTTTCACAAAAATTTATGCAATTTTTTTTAAAAGAAACAGGTTGAGTTGTTTGTCTTTTCAGCATTAGACCCTCCAACCTCTATATAAATACCTTGTTTTACATTTAGTGGTAAATTCTTTCATATTTTTCTATTTTTTTTAATTATTTTAATACTTTTTGCCTTTTCAGTCATTGCCTAACACAGCTAGTTCATTGGAGTGCCACTGGTGTAATTCTGATGAGTCCATACTTCTCCAATAAACTCTCTGAACTTGTTGCTCCACTAAGTTCAAATTCAGCGAGTTCTGGTTGCAGATTCGTCCTGACACGTTCTCACCTGAATATAAATTTGGTGAGAGCGAAGATTAAGACCTTTAGGTAATAATTCTGTCTTCTTTACATTTATAAGATGCTTGTTCTGCCTCGACTGACAGATGTTTCAACCTGGTGGTTTTCACAGTTATTCTTGCTCCAAACTGCATCACCTGCTGCATGAAAACTGCTACTTTACTAAACCCTGAGTGCTAATGACCGCTAACATGTGCTGAGAACGCTGAAAAGTGAGTTGTTAAAACTAAAAAAAAAGCAGAACACTAGCTAAAACCTAAAAAAGGCAAAATGCTAGCTAAAAGCTAAAATTAGCAAAACAATAGCCAGAAAGTAAAATTAACAGAAAGGGAAACGCTAAAAGCAGGAAAAAGTAAAAAAAAAAAGTTAAAAGCTGTAAGTAGCAAAAGGCAAGCTAGAAGAAGTAGAAGATTAGCTAAATGTAGCAAAAGCTAATTAAAAGCTAAACTAGCATAAAGGTAGGTACAAGCTAAAAGAAGCAGAAGGCTAGCTAAATGTAGCAAAAGCTAGCTGAAAGCTACAAGTACCAAAAGAAAAGCTACAAGCTAAAATTAGCAAAACAATAGCTAGAAGGTAAAAGTAACAAAAGGCAAGCAGAGAGTTAAAATTAGAAAAATGATAACTACAAAGTAAAAGCAACAAATAGATAGCTAAAAACAGGAAAAAAGTTACCTAAAAGCTGTAAGTAGCAAAGGGCAAGCTAAAAGTACCAAAGGGTAGCTAAAATCTTTAGTAGCATAAGGGTGGCTTAATGCTAAACAGAACAAAAAGCTAGCCAAAAGCTAAAAGTAACCAAAGGCTAGCTAAAAGTAGCAGAAAAGAAGCATAAAGCTACATTTCTTTAAATTTTAACCTATAAACACAGGAATACAAAAAGTTAAAAACGTTTACAAAATGTTTCAGTGTTCATCTAAACACTTACATCTAAGCAGTCATGTGACTTTATATCATGTGACCTTTCCTGTTTAAAATTCTGGACATACTTCCTGTTTGCACTCATTACAATTGATGATGTAAATACAGTATGAAAGTTACAAAAAAGATAAAGTTTATAGCACCCATCTCCTGAGCTGAACATTAGGATGCAGAAGCAGTTAAGACTGCAAAAAAATGTGCAGAAACATTTAAATCAGGAAAATGCTGAGTCAGCATTCACACAATAAACGATTCTGCGCAGCTTCTAAACTCTTCCCAGTGACAACAACATTCTTCTCCGTCGTTCTGCACACACGCCACCTGCTTGTTGTGATAAACTGTTTTTGTGTACCTGTAAACAGAACATTCCTGCGAAGAGCCATACACGCTAAACAAGTCCACTCTGTAAACAAAGCCCAAATATTTGTTCAGGGAAGTTGTAATTTGAGAGAAGATGGGAGGTAAATAAAACACAAGAGAATTGTGATGGTTGCAATGGTAGAGTGAGAAATTTTAAATTAAAAAGTACAAAATTTCACAAGTATTTATTACAGAATGAGGCAAAGGAATGCATATCACCAGCCACTTTGCACGCCAAAGTTTTAAACAAAAGAACTGTGCGATCTGTACTACCACGCTAATGTGTTCGCTAAGTTTATTATTTCTGTTAGCCATTTTGAATCAGGTTGACTCCAAATCAGTTGTCATTAAAATCTATCCAGTGGGTTATGAGATATTTTGCCAACAGACAAACAAACACACCCACACACAGGCAATTACACTGAAACATCAAACAAAACACTTGACCGGGACAGAAAGTGTTTTCTGATGCCGTCGTGACGAGTCCACATGTTTTTCTTTTTGCAGTCCTGTTGACAAAATGCTTTCAGGACCTGTTGTTACAGCTTCCTGCCATCCTGCAGCAGAACTCAGCAACCTTTTATTTTTCACTCTCTCCTCCTCAGAGATCAGATCGCTGCAGAACCTAAACGCTCCGCTCTCATCCTGCAGAGACACGAGGTTTGGCTGCGACCTGCAGGACTGTGTGACGCTGAGCGGACGCAAAAACAGCTAGAAAATCAGCTTCTTCTGCAAAAATACAGCCTGAGGGCTGAATGACTCCTGTTGAAGAAGCTGAAGCTCAGTTGTCAAAGTAGAACAGAAGCTAAGATTAGCTAAACAGTAGCTAAATGTTCAAATTAGCAAATCATAGCCTAATGCTATATCCACCAAAACAGTAGCTAAAACCTTAAACCAGCAAAACTATAGCAAAAAACTAAAATTTGTGAAACAGTGGCTAACTGCTAAAAAAATAAGGAAAAGGATAGCTAGAAGCTAAAATGCACAAAAACTAAGTGAGAAGCTAAAGTCAGTAAAACAGTTGTTTAAAAGGTAAATTAACCAAAACAAAAATAATCAAAAATACATTAACTTAAACGTTAAATTAGCACAACAGTCGCTAAAACCTACATTTGGCACAACAGAAGCTAAAATTTAAAATTAGGAAAACTAACCTAACTAAAATTAAAATTTAGCAAAACCAAAGCTAAAAGCTAAATCCAGGAAAACATTAGCTAAAACCTAAAATTACCACAACAGTATCTTAAAGCTAAAATTAACACAATCGTAGCTTAAATGTACGATGAGCAAAACAGTAGCTAAAAACTAAAACCAGCAAATCAGCAGCTAAAAGCTAAATTTAGCAAAACTACAGCTAAAACCTAAAATTGGGATAAGAAAAACCTAAAAGCTAAAGTTAAAAATTATGAATGTTACAAATACCAGAAGCCATTGCCCTCATCTCCTGAATGAACTGAATGTTTTATACCTGAATGAATAAAATTGATGAAAGTAGCTAAAATAGATGCTAAAAACGTACAAAAAATATATATAAACAGTAAAACAACAGAGTGAAGCTTAATGCTGAATCAGCACAAATAGTGATGATAATCATTTCTTCAGGCTGATCAAAATAAAATAACAGTCTTCCAAATGACAACATTAATGTTGTCATTTGGAAAATGACAACATTAATGTTGTTATTGGTCCTGATGACTCTGAGGAGGAGGAAACATGCATTCCTGAACCTGAAACATAATATTTTATGAGGCTGTTTGTTTTGGAGCAAACTCCGCTCCAAGACCGTGACAAATGAAACAATCTGTCGCGCATGGGTGAGCGCGAGCGTGCGTGTGTTTAGAGGGGGAGGGAAGTCACTGTAATACAGAAAATCAGCAGTAAAAGTCCCTTAAAATGACAGATATTAATGGTTTTTCTAAACGTGCAGCAGCTCTGACGACTCAGAGTCGAAACAAAGAAAGTTATTCTGCGCAAAAATCAAAGGATTAAAAAGGTAAAACTCACCGGTGCCGCTTTGTACCTGCCGGTTCTGCGCACCGGACGACCAAACAAACCCGGGAAGGAGTGCAGCGCAAAGAGGCAGCAGCACAAGACCAGAGAAGTCCGCATCCTGCAGGCGCACAGGCAGGTTCAGGCGCAGTGCCGGGAGACGCACGGCTGCTTCTCTTTAAATACACTCTGATTTCTTTGTTCTCTTTAGTTTTTTTTTTTTCTTTCTGCTCATACATTTTTTTTTTTTTCACAGCCCGGGGCTGATAATACCACCCGCTACCATGTGACACTTTAACTCTTTCTGTTCCGTGTTCTTCAACTGAAAAACACACATGAGGAGTTCACCCAAGTGATGAAACACAAACCTCCTCTTTTCAGCGCAAAATAAAAGAATAAAAACCAAGTCTTTCTAAAAATGTGTTTTATTATTTGAAAGTAGAGGAGAGGAAATGTGTTTTTATTATTCACGCATTTTACTTATCTTAAACACAATAAAATTAGCAAACTTAAAATACATGAAGACCTAACAATCCTTAAAGGGATGCATATCGCCCGCCATCTTCCATGCCAGAGTGACAAGATCTCAGCTCAGGGTATGTGTTGTGTATGACTCTCAGCTACTCCCATGTCAGGTTTTAGCTCAATGTCTGTTGGAGTTATAGCCTTTTTTGTGTTGGCTTATGTTGATTAGCTGTGGCGGCCATCTTGATTAGGACTGACTCCAAAAGTTAATCAGTTGTAGATCACCCAGTGATTGTTTCCCGAGAGTTTCCCTGAAGACTGAGGGCGTAATTAGGGTGGAAATGAGAAAGAGGACATGAAATGGAAGAAACAGGAATAAGTTTAAAGAATAGACACAACTTTGATTTGCAGAACATGAGGACCAGAGTTGGGAGGACGGAAACAAAGATTTTATAAACATTCTTAAAGGATTATTGAATGTTTTCTATGTCCAAATTTAGGTCAAAACTGTACCTCCATGATAAAAATGAAAGACAAGCACAGCGATGCATGGAGGTGCAGTTTGTCTGTAAAACCAGCAGCTATAAGAAGAAACATCCAATAATCTGAGCTGGTGCTGGAGTTCTGTGATCATTGGACCAAAACATGTCACTCTTTCATTTAGACCTCAGGAAAATGTGTAGCCTCATAAAAAACAGACTCAAATATTAAACTTTAACCATCTCAGCCTTATTGATTTCCTGTTTTTTATTTTTCTGTCTAACTTTTTGCCCCTCATGCAGGAGATGGATGGGTGCTGTGACTTTGGTTTTTCTAACTTTTATACATTTCAAAATATTTAACTTCATTTACAAATATTTTCCCCATGAAATACATTCCTTTAAAGGATTGTTTCCTTTGAAATCAGCTTCAGCATGCATGCTCTACTTTTGTCTCCTTATGCTGTTATTAGTTTTTAGCTACCGCTCTTCCACTTTCAGCTTTTAGCTAGCATTTTGATATAGCTTTCAGTTACCATCCTGCTACTTTTACCTTTACCCAGCCTTTTGCTACTTTAGCTTCCATCTGCTGTTTTGCCTCTTTTAGCTTTAACAACTCAGTTTCAGTTTCTTTAGCAGATTTCATTCATTGCTCAGCATTCACGCTGCACTTTCACAGTAAATGCTGTTTTTTTTATTTTCATTTAATTTCCAACATCTCTCCAGTAAAATGTGTGAATTTGTTCCTCTGTTGGCTTCAGAACCAGTGATCTGTTGTTGTAATTTCTGTGGCTGCAGGTTTTTTTCTCATTAAAACCTCGCTCCCACTGCTGTTTGTGATTAACCGATGCCTCGCAGACCTCAAAGGATCCACGCAGCACATGGTGCTGTTCTAAAAATAGATAAATGATTCTCTGTAACTTGAAAACTATTCTCCAGAACATTCTTCTCAGTCATTACTTATGCAAGCAGCTCTGTTGTTGTTGTTGTGATCAAATATTTACCTGTAAACAGGACATTCTTCTGAAGAAGCATCTCCCTGCTTAACAAGCTCAATCTGTGTAAACAAAAGTTAAATGTAAGATAGAGGATGTAAATAAAAGCAACTCAGTTGCATATGTTTACACACACGGGCATAGAAAATTAAACTACTTTTCTGTGTCCAGAACTGATGTTTGCCTAACAGAGAGAGCACACCTCTTCCCATGAAAAGATTGTTTATGTGATAAATTTAAGTTTGCGTATCAATCTTTAATCTCTGTGATGATTGCTGCCACTTTACACAGTGTCTCAGTTTGCATGAATAATTCATGGTGTCTGTCAATCTGTCAGTCATTCTCAGCTCCACACTCTGAAGGCATGTTGTAACAGGTTTGTTGAATCTTTGAAATGCTTATTTAATGCCAAACAAAACAATTTTCACTATAATCCCGTCACAGACACTGATTACTTTCATGCTGCTTATTTTTAAAACAATTTCCTAATTTCTGCTGGTGCCAGACTCTACTATAACTTTTTACAGTGGTCTTAATCAACAGTTCTTCAGGCGTTCTGAAAGTTTTAAAAAGTTTTTCTTTGGAATTTGGTTGAACAGTTTTAGAGGCATGTTTTTTTTCCGTTTAAATCACTTTACTCTAAAATATGAATCATTCAGGTAAAAAAAGGTCCTAAGCTTAAGTAATGACCCAGTGGTGTGTCAAAACAAACAACAAAGAACTAATTTAAAATCAAATCTTTCAGCTCTATGTTACCAGTCACCAATTTGTTCTCGTTTTGTTGAATTTATGAAAAATACTTAAATGACAATTTGACGCACACAAAAAAAGGATTTTAGCTCCAAAAAGGTAATTCCTAAAGAGCTGTTTGCTGAAAACTTTGCTGAAGGATGATGCAATTTTAATTTTCTTTTTTTTAGGGTCAGATCTTTGCTAAATTGTTTCCTGTTTCCTCACGTCTTTAGGAATCAGGAAATGACAGAAGGAGAAAATAGTTCTGATTTTGTATGCTGTCCAGGTAGTAGACTGACAATGAGCAAAACAGCAGCCAAAAGACCTTCAAAAAGCCCAAATAACTATTGATTAGGACAATGCTAAAATATCTGGCTCATCTGGGGCAAAATAAAAAACAATTGTGGTGGTTAAAAACTTGCACAGTACTCTAAAATCAGTAAATGTTCATGTCTGTTGATTTATGTTTGCAGCTGCACAGATGGATGCTCTGTTTCTGATCCAATGTTTTGTTGTGAAGAAAAAAAAAAGCCTCTCAGTGACTCAGTTTGAGATCACTTGTATAATTACAACCACTAATAGCTGCAAAGAATTCAGCTGTCATTTCCTGTTGGTTTGCTAAAGGCTGTTTTAACACACAAAAAAGGCAGTAATAAAATAAAATTGCCTGACAAGGAACTGCAGGTTCTGCACCAGATCAGGTCTGTCATCCCACAAGTGTAATGAAAGAGTAAAAATAAGAAAGTGACACTACTAATTTCTGTTCAGAAGACTATCATTAATGTTGCTGCGTTACAAAGTTTTTCATACAATTAGAAGCCAGTTAAGGCCAACACCAGCGCCAAATTAGTAAGTTGGTTGAGGTGTTTTGACGTTTTTCCTCAGTGCAGAATATAAATTTTACAAAACAACAAATCAGCTAAATATCTATTATTAACTATTTAATTAAATCCATACAGTCTCAGGGATTTTCATGAAACTTCCACAACCGTTAAAAATGTGTTTTTTCCGCTAAGAGTGGTTTCAGGGATTTTTCAGAGAGCCTCACTTAGAACCATTTCTTTTCTGTTTCCAGCTCTTAATAAACTGACTGCTTCAGCATCAGTAACGCTGTAATGAGGTGGAGCAAAAAAAAACCATACAGACAAACAAACAAACAAAAAACACATTTACGTCAGAGACTGGAGCCCAACCGAACCAGTTTGTGACTTAAGAACCACCCTGTGCCCCACCACAGCAGCAAACAATAACTTAAAAACTGTACCAAAACCAAGAGTGAAATCTGACTTTAAATCCCCAAAATAGCTCCTAAATTCGGATAAAACTAGTTGGTAAATGGGATTTGCGAGGGAGTCTTGAAAGGGTCGTGGGGGTTCTTGATTTCCTTGTAAAAGTTGAGGAAACATCTTAAGAAAAACTTGCACAACAACTTTTCTCTCAAAATAGTAATAAAGTTGTTGCAGGTGTCTCAAACCCATCTCAAGAGCACAAGAGCTGTATTTAGGCACAGGAGCTCCACCCCGGCAGAAAACATCAAGGCTACAGCCCCAAACATCCAGATCTAACGCAGATGATGATAAATTAATTTTAAAAAATGGTCTAAACCTGCCTGTCTTCATTTCAAAAGTATATTCCAGTAGATTAGATGATAAAAGTGGAAGCAGCTGCAAAGGTGGATGGAGGAAGGTGGGAGAAGATGGAAAATAATGTGCATGGCCAAGAAAACAGTTTTGCAAGCCGATATTTACAAAAGCTGACATTTTTTGAAAATCGTGGCTTACTGGTGGCAAGCACTCAGAATTCACTGAGATGGCAACAAAAGATTTGCCTGTTTTCACGCAATTTTGAGTCACCAACTACATTCCAACAGAAACTACCTTTACATAGGGGTTTGGTCAGCTCTTTTGCTCCCAAACACTTCTTCACCAGAAGTGCTAAATGAAACCTTTGAGAACCAAAAGAGCCTCTTTCCCGTCACTGATTGCAAATTGATTTATGCAAACTGATTGCATAAATTTAAAGTTAAATTTATGGGATAGATTTTTATTTTTCCTGCCAATCTACTGTCTGCACTCCAGTCCAATAGGTGGTGATGATGCACTTATAGCTGCCAACTTCTGAATAAACAGACTGAAAAGGAAGAATGTTGCTCTCACTTTATATTAAACTTAAGATTGTTTGTGATGCATCTCCTAATAGACTCTTCAAATTAACTTTGAGCCCATCATCTTGCTGGAGTTCTCGACTTTTCACCTTTTTTCATTCAAGGATTGTGGCAAACATACATTTTGATCAAATAAATTTATATAATTTAGAATCCAGATTGATATTTTTCTTCTCTTTGTCTAAAACCCTGAATCTTTGGCAGATCTGTCATGTCATTCACTCTGAACTTCACACTGAAAGTCTTTATTGTTTAAAATTCACAATCTTTAAATCTGAAATGCACAAGTAAATGTCATCAATCTGATTATACGAACAAACCTCATCTTTTCCCCCACAGATGGTCCCAATATATTCTCCTCCTATAATCTTTTTTCTTTTTTTTTTTAACAAGAGATGGCAGTTTTCCATCACATGACAGCAGCTCCTAATAAAAAAGGATCCAAGTCACTGTCAAGACCAGTAAATACAGAGGAATCTGAGCAGTTGAAGGAAATGCAGGAGTTTCACATAACTTGCTGATTAAAGTAGGTGGACAGTGAGTGGATTTTAAGAAAAGAGCCACATCTGTAAAAACTTGAAAAAATAAGTGGTTTAAGATAATATCTCACTGGGTTTGGACTGTTGGGGTCTAGTTGGAGACATAAACTTGTTAGAAAGTCCACAGATTTTTACTTGGAATCACACTGAACGATTCAACATTGTTAGAAAAGAAGTTGTCCACTCACCTTTCAAACACTAGATTAAACTAAAATAAACTGATTTGTTTTACTCCCAAACGATGAATGTGAATAAAACTGATGACTTTTTTCTAACATCAAATTAGTTGTAAAGAAAAACCCCAAACAAAACAAAACAAATCCTCATTTTGATTTAGATCCATTGTGATTTTTTAATTCTTGTTCACTTTAAACTTGTATTATTATCATTGTTTATGTGGTTTTTTGAAATTTTTTCCTAATGCATGTTTAACTTAAAAATCCCTTGTCATGAATCTCAACTCAGGCTCTTTCATGAAAAGCTGCTTCTGTTTTCTGTTTCAGTCAAAATCTAACATCTTTAAGTTTTAGGAATGACTTCAGGATGTGACGACAACAACACAGTATGTCAGTAACTGAACAATAATGTTTACATAGCATGCATAACATAAGGAAAACTGGAAGTTCTCGGCCCACATCCAGTCTTTGTTATGTTGTTCAGGTGAAATCAAGCCGGGAATCTTTCCAGATGAAAAGTTTTTTGTGGTTACCATCTGGTTCTGATGCAGCAGCTGTTGCTCCGTTTTGTGCAGCAGCTCTTTATCACATTCAGAGATGATCTAGACTGAGCTCTGTTCTCTTTTGATTAAAATTAAAACACCATAAAAAATGGCAAAAGGGGCCCCAGATGGCATTCCAGTGGGCTGAGCTGGTGTTTCCATGTGTGTGAACTTGATGTAGTTAATCCTCACTAAATAAACTTGAAAACACACAAAGGTTTCAGGTTGTCTTTATGGACTTCATCAAAAGTGTAACAACAGGATAGATGTTAAAGAAGTGACCATTTATCTTCGTGTTTGCTGGTGTGCATCTTTGTGTGCCTGTTTGTTACCAAAATATCTCCTGAAGCACAAAACAGATTTGAATGAAATTTCCAGGAAGTGATCATTGAATGAACATCTCTAACTTAATAATCTTTGGAGTCTGCTCAATTCAACTGACTGTAAAAAACACAAAAATTGCTATAAGTCTGTCAATTATACAGATATTGACCCAAGATTTGGTGTGGTAGTAGCTGAGAGTCAAGATCGAGCATAATGTTGTTTCCAAGGTTGCACCAAAATGGCTACTTGTGCTTCTCAACACAAGATGATCTCAGTCTAAAACTCTGGCGTGACAGAAGGCGGGTGATATGCATTCCTTCAAAGAAGGCTGAACCTTTAATTCAGGGGTCCTCAATCCTGGTCCTGGAGGGCCACTATCCTGCATGTTTTAGTTGTTTCTCTGCTCTTCAGCAG
>JAOXNZ010000001.1:28357898-28373894 GCA_028566095.1 Kryptolebias brasiliensis | reverse complement strand
CCCACCCAGATCCTAGTTCTGTGTTTGTTACTGACCCATCTCTAATATCAAAGATTTCAGAAACAGCCCTGAGGCATATCTTCTTAGACTTACTAATGATATTATAGGAGACGTTTATGCTTGATTATGTGTAATACTCCAGTTAAGACAATAGTTGTCACCTTTGTTGTTTTGCAAAGTCTATCTAGGTGGGAACTGTCATTCAGGTAACCGTTGTTTTAGGCTGGAACGACCAAACATTTATTTAAATGTTTACACTGCTGCTGTCTATGGATTATGGATGTACGTACTGGCGAGCAGTAGAACCATTGTTGTATACAATATGTTTGGATTTGTTATTTTTGGAAACACAAGAAGTTTTAGCACATATGGTGTGAGATTCAACTCAACACCTCAAGGTTCTTCTGAACTATCTAAAATGGTGCATTTTGAAAGAGTTAACTTCAGTAGTTTTCCACATACAGTGATATGCAGTTCTGAAATGTGGGTATGTGCCTAATGTAAACAAAGCATATTTTCCTCAACAAATCAGAGCGTAAATACCAATACTCAAAACTGTCTGACTTATCCATCCCAAACTGCTCTTCCATGTCACAATAAATACATGTGGTAGTTGGTAGCTGTTCACATATCTTGCCTAAAATTTTGAATTTAAGGACACAATGACATTCAATATGAGAAAAAAATGTGCAGGTAAAAGTCTTCAAGACATTGGAATAAGTCCCTTTAAATTAAAAGGTTCTTTTACTGATCAAAAGCTCGGTTAGTCCTGTTTAGTGTTGAATAGTGGTGTAGTTGTCTGTGTTGTGGTTCCAGGCAGTGCCTCACAGTAGCATCTAAGGAATATTGTCAAAAAGTGGCCAAGATTGGACGACTGGAAGCTGAGCTGCAGAAGGAGATGAATAGGAGGAGGCAGCTAGAGAGTGTGAAGCAGAAAGCAGCCATCATCCTCAAACACATCCTGCTGGTAAATACACAGTCCTGCTCCGGAGTGTCCGTGCAGCTGTTTTAGTTTTTGTCTCCAAAGACCTGAATGTCATAATGTCTAAGAGAACGGTGGTCCAGAACTGAAGGAAAAACTGTAGATTAGAAATCTGTATCACATTTCCCCCTCTGTGAATGGCTAACTTATCGTGGTGGAGCAGTTTGTGTTCCTAAATGATCCTGGGAGCTATGCTGTTGGGGGCAATTGTCCCTGGTATAGTCTCCCAAGGCTGATTGGTCCTGGGTGACAGGCCAGACAAATAGTGGTTCAAAAATACTTGTATGGATATAAGACAGCAAGGAACTAGATGTCCCTTGCGCTGACGTGGGTTACCGGGGCCTCGCCCTGGAGTCAGGTCTGGGGAGTCGGCTCGTTGGCGAGCTCCTGGTGATTGGACCTCTACCAACTGGGAGGACACGGCCTTCTTTTTTGTCTTTTCTCTGGCAGCTGCATCTCTAACATCCTTCTACCAATATTTCCGAAAGTAGATAGTTAAAATAAACAGAGCATCACTGACAAACACCGTGTTAAAGATTTCACTACCTGAAAAGTCAAAGTTCAGGTCTGTGATTTTCACCAGTTACCTTTTTTCCTGGATGTTCTGCTGTGGATTTTGTTACATGTTTGTCTTTGATCAATTGAACAAATACTTTGTTCTCTTATGCCAGCTGTTTTTACAGTATTTACGCAATGTTTTGTGATTACAAAAACCTGCACATCTTTGTCCTCTGTAGGATCCAGATGAAGCATCTGAGGCTCAGTGGAAGAAGTTGGTGAAAATCCTGGAAGGTTCAGCCCAAAGAGAACCAGGTCGACCTTTAACAGCTCAACTACACAGAGCAGTCAAGGACAAAAACTAAACCACTAATCTTAAATTTAAATTCTGGTTAAAACACAAAATTAAGTGTAAAGTTGTGAAGGCAAGGCCACAGGCATCTTCCTATCAAATAAACTCCTAACAAAACTCCTAAACAAAATGTGAAATTAAAGTTGTAGAATTATGAAATTAAACACTGAGGAGTGTGTTTTGTTTTGTTTTTACAACCATCTTCATTGTCTAGTCAGTCTTGTCTTAGTGATAAATATAAGAAAAAAAACTTTTTGCTCTGACAGATATCTTCCCTTCTTCTTTATTTAGCTTATATGCAGGTAAAAGGAGCAAACTCCTCCTTTTATTTGAGCTACAGTTTAAGCGTCATTAAAATGTGTTTGTGATGATCTCATCACGTTCAGGAAGAAAAGCCTGGATTGCAAACAAGGCGTCACACTGGGTCCAGAAATGGTGTTTTTATAAGGAAGAATAACTCCCATTGATGCAGAACACACATGTATACTGCAGCATGCTGAAGGAAGGGCAAAACCAAAAAGCCTCTAATGACTTGAAAAAAGAGAATAACGATTTTAGCTGTAAAAAAAGCTGTGTTGGTCTAAAGCTATGTTGGAAATAAGTGCAAACATCAGTAAAGCAGCACAAAGTCTTTTAGAGTTTTCAAGTATAACCAGATTGTACAGTTTAAACCAGTATTTATCAGCCGCCATTGAAAGCGAAAGCGGGGAATGATGTTTTTGCCCAAGTATGTCTGTGTGTATTTGTGTGCATGTTGCTTTGTCTCTACCATTAGCAAAATATCTCATGAGTCACTGGACGAACTTAAATAAAACTCTCTCAAAGTAATCACTCAAAGTACATCTACAACTGATTAACCTTTGGAGTTAATCCTATTCAAGATGGGTGCCACAGACAAACAATTTTAGAAAATACAAAAATGGCTATGACTCAATCAGTTTTACAGATATTAAGCTAAAATTTGATGTGATAATAGTTGAGATTGATCCTCAACACATATTCCAATCACTAACACTTCATACAAGATATTGCAAAATCAAGAGATTGTGTGATGGTATTTTCAAGGTTAAACCAAGATGGCTATAACGCCATCATTTCTCAACATAAGACGTTCTTAGTCTAAAACTCTGGCATGTAAGGCGGCGCGTGATATGCATTCCTTCAAGGAATGCTAGACTTTAAATTCCTTCTGTCCTGCATGTTTTTTCCCCTAACTCTTTTAATTTAACAGATCACTGTGAGCCATTAAATGACAAATCACTGCATTGTTCTGACATTTCCGTAATTTTGAAAAACAAGATATTTGCACCCTTTAATGTGTTAAACGGTGCTTTATTCTAATTGATATCCAGGCGCTTCTGTAAACTCACTATGATTGGGACAGTAACTCACAGACAATAGACACGTCAAGCAGATAAAAATGTGATTATCACCGCTGTGTTTACAAAATGTTGGACTAAGGCAAGGCCGAAGGTCAGACTGGTCAACCCAGACGGCTCGTATACTTTGAACTGTCTGCACCGTTTAAAACTCTGTGAGTCGAGCAGAGGCGGGGTCTGTGCAGGCTGAAGATAACAGGCGCTGCAGGAGACAGACTAAAAGCACAGAGGGAACAAAGCCTCTGCAGCCTTCACAACCATGGAGCTCTATCTGGACCTGGTCTCTCCACCATGCCGCTCTGTCTACCTGTTTGCCAGAGCGCTTGGGATTCCCTTTGAGTTTAAGTTGGTTGAACTCTCAGCAGGTAAGCCTGGAAACACACTCGAATATAGAGTTCACAGTGTGTAGCTCTGCAATAAAATTATCCCTGGAAACAAACACAAAGTTCCCAGATAGAAAATGACCTACAAACTTTAGAGTTTCCAGCTCTGATAGTCTATAATTTTGCTGTACTTTTCCTTCTCTGCATATTTACATGTGTAAATCTGGAAACACCTTTTTTGCTGATAGGTTTCAGTGTCCATCTGTCTTTGGCCCTGCTCTGTCAGCACTTATAACACTAACATCCACTTCTGAGCTCTCAGGTTACTTTTTTTACGTTTCACCCAGAAATCTCCCAGACCCTTGCAGTGATCTCAGGAGTAGAGATAGTTTTCCTCGGCCCCATCCTGATGGGAGTGAAAATAAAGAAAAACAAAGCAAATATAAAAAAGAATTGGTTATATTTAATTACTGTTAGTGTAATCCACAATTTGGGCAGATATTTACAAACTTTTTCCCTCATTTATATATTTTTTGTGACTTTACGCAGTCATACAAAATTGAGACTGTAGGGGTTTTTACTTAATTTTCGGACGTTTGTGCAATTGCTTGTGTTTTTGTTTCAGGGCAGCAATACACAGAGGAGTTTGTAAAACTCAACATTGTGAAGAAAATTCCTGTCATGAAGGATGGCAGCTTTGTTCTGACAGAAAGGTATAACAAGTATTTGGGTTTTTATAATGTTTTTGCTTGTGTCTGTGAGTACATGTTAAATGTTGATTTCCTTCCTTTTTAAGTCCAGTTTTACTTGGGAGTAAATGAGTTTTGGCTTGTGAATTAAAAAAGATAAATAAAAATTTCATATACTTATGTGTTGATCTGGTATTGACACTGTGTGTGTTGCAGCACTGCGATCCTGATGTACCTGGTGCAGAAATGTTCAGCGTCAGTAGCAGACCACTGGTTTCCAGCTGACCTGCAGCAGCGAGCTCGTGTTAATGAATACTTGTCCTGGCAGCACTTAAACCTCAGAGTTCACTGCTCAAAGGTCTTCCTGCTCAAGGTTTGTGCCCCAGATCTTTGCTCTGCTGCAACCTCAACTAACTTGCTTCATTGCACACTTTTTTTATCTGTTCAAATATTTGAAATCATGTTAAATATTAACATTCCCAACCATTAATACTGGCATGCTAATAGTTTTTTGTTATCTTGAGTAAAAGTCATCTGCCATGCTACAGCCGCAACTCTGCAAGGCTTCGCAATCACTCAGCTCTGCTTTGAGCTGAATGTCCGCTTCTTAAGGCAGTACCTCACTGGGTTGGTGAAAAGCATTTGTGAGGGAGTTTCTAGGGTTCTTAAATTTCCTTGCAAGAGTTGCAGAGGGGCACAGTTTTGCTTCTTGAGTTTTGAACATGTTCAAACGTTTGTGCAACAAATTTTGCGGGCATCTCCAACCCAATTCAACAAAGCTGGAGCTATATTTTGACACCTGCATGGAAGGTCTCTTCTGACAGAACACATGTCCAGGTATAAATATACCAGTCTTCATGTCAAAAGTCTACTCAAGCACACAAGGTACATTGTTGGTGGAAATGTGCAACAAAGTAGGCTGTGATTTCAAAAGTTGGCTGCTCAAAACGCAGCCAAACAGCTTGCTGGTCACTTTGTCTCAAACACTCAGAATTCAGTGACACTAACTGAAAATTTGTCTATTTTCTCACAGTTTTTAGTTTCCAGCTAGTCTTCAACAGCTGCAGCCCAGTGAGATACTACCATTAAGAAGACTCCTCGCTTGCTTTAGGGATTAAAATATTCTGAAGGATCCAGAAACAGTTTCCAAGACATGTTGTTGAGCTGACAGCATAATAATAAGTTAGCACAACAAAAAGCACATCTGTTCATCTTTACAGCCGAGCAGCTGCAGTAGCATTTTATAAACACAGGTTAAAGTACATTTAGACAAAAGTTCAACCTGTGGTGATCATTTGAGAGAAACTTGCTTTGGCCACTCAGGTTATTAAAGGAAAACTTGCTTAAACTAACTGCTGCCTCTGGTTGTGGTAAATTCTCATGAATCTGTGCGTCTCTGTGAGCAGACTCTGTATCCATTCGTCATGGGCTCCGAGGCCCCGAAGGAGAAAATGGATGTGGCTCTCGAGGATATGAAGCAATCGCTCAACCTGCTGGAGGAAAAATTCCTCCAAGACAAACCGTTCATTGTTGGCGGTAAAATCTCTCTGGCTGATCTGGTGGCTCTGGTGGAGATCATTCAGGTAATAATAATAAACTACTACCTGGTTTACCTCTCAGTGAGTATTTGGAGTTTTTAAAAGAAGTCTAATGACATCCAAAGTGTTCATCATGGATAAAACTGGACTAAATTTGATCTAAAAGAGGGTGTATTAGATGTTAAAGTAATCAGTATTTAGCTGAATTTAGGAGCAATAAAAAGCCAAAATATGGGATCCTGTTTGTGGTCTTATGGACAGGCTCTACAGCCCTGAAGAGGGTTTGAGGTTTATGAACTTCTGGGTCTCATCTCTGCTTTTTGCGGATAATGTGGTTCTGTTGGCGCCTTCGAGCAATGACCTTCAAACTGGAGAAGTTGCTGCTGTGAGGCGACAGTGAAACCGCTAATCCACCATGCAGCTCCTGTGAAAACCTGTGAAACAAGGGAACAAAAACAATGCTGTCTACCCAACATTCCCCAAGGAAAGTTAGCTTGGAATTATTATGTCATACTTTCTTAATCAGGAGCACCCTTTTCTTTATCAATTTACTTTTACAATTCTTTACTGGAAACACTAAAAGTGAAAAAGCTGGAAACCCCACATCCCGATAATTAAGGACTACAATACATTTAAAACCTCTTTTATTTGCATATTTTAGTTTTTGGTTGATGAACCCTTTTAGATTCTGCATGCAGCTGAGAACCTGTGCATGTTGAGTGTATTCTCTCTCTCTTTTATGTGCTTTTTAGCCTCTTGGAGCCGGTGTGGATGGGTTTGAGGGCCGACCGAAGCTGATGGCCTGGAGAGACAGAGTGAAGAAGGAGCTCGGAGAAAAACTGTTCGATCAGACTCACGAGAGGCTCCTGGATGCCAAAGGCCTGCAGCAGAAGATGCAGAACAACAGCCAGCTGGAGAAGCTCAAACCAATGCTCCAGAAGTTTTTCCGCTGATAGAAAAAATACAACTTTTGTGTTTGATTATTTCAACAAAACTCCTTTGCTGGTTTTGAAATAAAAGGTTGGAAAATAGTTGAACCGGATTCCAAATATTAAATACTTTAACATGGAAAAAAAAGCTGATTTATCAAAAAAGGTTTTTTAATTTAATTTCAGTATAGTGTTAAAAACATGCCCATCAAAGAGACGTAAGCTGAAGATTATATTTAGAAATTATTATTTTATTATCACCTGTGTCTGAATGTTTGTTTGTCTGTAGTTTTAGCTAAATATCTCGTGAACCACTGGATGGATTTTAATGAAACCTTCTGAAAGTGTTTCCTGGTACAGATTTTGAGCTAAAATTTGTTGTGGTTGTAGCTGAGAGTCATCCTCAAAACATACTCTGAACACTACCACATTTTGCAAGATCTCATAATATTGAATGAGTTCACCCTTAGTGGTTTGACCAAAACAGCTTTACCTGTTTCTTCTTAAAATGAGATGATTTTAAAATAAAACTCTGCCATAAAAGGGCAATATGCAATAAAAATTCCAGACATTTGATGGATAGTTTGCATCTTTTCTTTGTCTAATATCACAAATACACCACAACAAACTCCCCCAAACCAGGAACTCTTCGTGACTTTTTTCATTTATCTTTTCAGCATTATGTATTTTTACATCCTACACATATTTATACAGTTTGTTAAAACTGATAATAGGCTTATAATGGGCATTTTTTAACCATTTGCATTTCCACAGTACAACTTTATCATATTTGTTGCTGTTTACCAACATCTGACATATTTCTAACATACTGTAATACATTTATTATTATTATTATGATGTAGGCTGGCGCTGTGTGTGGTTCGGAGCAGAAACTTGAAGGATTGTTGTTTGTTACATTCCAGTCTCAGAGCCTGAGAGTCACTGATGATCAGTTTTTCCACACAACAGTCCATTTGTCCTGCTGGAGACAAAAAGCTCTTTATCTGGATAAAAACCAAAAGAAGTAAAGTATGAAGACCAAGTTCTTGGATTTCTGTCAGAGCCTGGCCACCAAATTTAGTTTTTACATCTTCATAGATTAAACATATTTGGTTTAGCGTTTCTGTCAGTTTAATGTGTGTTAAAACAATACAACACAAGAGACAAAATTGTTATCTACAGCAAAAAACTAAATCACAAACACCCTAAAATGCAGAATTAGTGCAATAATTCACAATCTGGCCACAAAACTTTAAATTTCCAAAATATGAGATGAAAAAAACAAACACCTTTACATGGTTGCTTTGGTTTCAACTTTTATGTGACTGAAAAGAACTCACTTTAGGGTGGAACTCGAGAAGGAGAAATCCCAATAACTCATTTTACAGATATTGAGCATAAATCTGGTGTGGTGGTAGCTGAGCATTGTGCCCAACACATACTTTGAGTGCAGCACAATATGAGACATCTTTGCTTAAAACTTTAGCATTAACCGTTGCAGTTGAACCTGTTTGTCTGTTAACAGAATATCTCATGACCCACAGGACAGATTTTAATGAAACTCTCAGAAAGTAATCATTGGATGAACGTCTACAACTGATTAAGCTTTGGAGTCAAACCAGTTTAAGATGGCCGCCACAGCTATTCAACCTTAGCCTACACATCAGTGGCTATACATCAGTCAGTCTTACAGATACTGAGCTAAAATTTAGTGTGGTAGTAGCTGACAGTCATTCACAACACATACTCCAAGGACTAACAGATCACTGGAGATATTGCAGCATCGTGTTATTTTAAAGATTTGAACAAAATGGCCACAACTTTGCAACCCTTCAAGGAATGCTAGGCCTTTAATTGTTTGAGTAAAACTTGTTCCAGCGCTCAAGCAATTATTTGTAAAACAAAGTATGTTGTCTAATGATGTAAAATTAGGCCTAACTAAAAGTATAAAACTCACCAATAGTCTAATTATATTATTTTTTAGCTGAAGTTACGGTGCCTTTTTTTCAGTCTCCACATGTAGAAAATACCATGTCCTACGTTAATACAACTGATTAATTCATCTGTCTAGCAGTCATGTTTTGTTTTCTGCAGAAATGCATCAGTTTTAGATGGATTTATTCCTCTTTTTAACAGTTTTTTTTATGCTCCCCTGAGTTATCCACAGTTCAAACTGGGATTTTGGGGTTTAAGTTGATGATTAAAATCTTTGATGACTTTTGAATGACAGAACCAGTGAAGATGTGAGATAACTTCTAAATGTTTGGATCAAGGGATAAAATTACTGTGCAGACTTACACAAGAAGGGATGTCCAGTCACTCTGTCTTAATGAAGTCTGAAGGGCCATCTAGTGGCTCCTTAAAGAAATTAAACTATTTAAGTTGGTTTGATAACCAATTATATCAAACAGTGAGGCTATTATCAGTTAAATTGTTCATATTTGGTTTTATTAAAGGAATTAATGAAAATGTAGCATAGAAAATCCAATGATTATTGGATGTAAGTGATGCAAACGTGAAATGAGGTGATTGTGTGGAGGCTGCAGCTGCTGCAGGACATGTGATCCGTCCACACAGGAAGAGAGGACTGACTCAGAGGTTCCTCCCTTCGCTCCTCACCACAAACCCGGCAGCATGTCCTGCTGCGACCCGCTCGGGCTGTGTCAGTACCAGACCAACAAGCTGGTCCGGATCCGGAGCGTCCGGCTCGGTTCTCTCAAATGGAGCCTGAACGGAGCGATTCTGCTCTTCATTTGGTGAGTGAACGCGTGAAATGTTTCAGCCCCCGCATCTTCCTCCCGCAGGCAGGAGGCAACCCTCCCCCGGAGCAGCTGCTTCTCACAGTTAGGGTTAGGGTGGAAATTACTTGTGCATTTAATTAAAGTCCTTAATATGCGTTTATTGTGAAGGAACCGCCTGTTTAGTTTGATGCTTCTGTTTTCTCCTGAACAAGTTCCCTTCATTAATATGAACTCAGTTTGCAGACTGTAAGTAAACAAATAAGGAGAAGGTAAAAACACTGCATGAGCTGAGCCAATTTATTGTTAAATCAGTGTTGCTTTGAAATAAGCCCGCATCATCAGCCCTCCACCACCGTGCTTGACAGTTGGTATGACTTGTAAGTGCTTTAATTCTCACCAAACGGCTCTATTTTGTCTGTCCGAAAGACCTTGTTCCAGAAGTCATGTGGTTTGTTCAGCTGCTATTTATCCTTTTAATTAATATGGAAGCATTAGGAACAGATTCAGCTTCTAAAGCAAACCTTTTTTTTTTAATTTCAGCTCAGTTAAGTAATGATTGATTGTAATAGATTGTCCATATATTACTGTTCATTCAAGGTTTTGCAGTCATGGGAACAAGAACGTCCACCTTTTTTAATTTTAGGGTTTTACATATCAGGAGATAATAAAAATGTTCTGGTCTTTACCAGGTTCTACAATTATTCTAATCAAACCTCAAGTTTACAGAAACACACAACAGATTTTATCACATCATTATTTATGAAACAAAAATTAATCTGAAATTGGAAAAGCTGTGACTGGAAAACTAAGTCCACCTCATGATCCAACAGCGTGTAGAACCTGCTTTAGCAGCAAAAATCAGTTTTTATTCAGGACTTTCTTCTGGTATTATTGAGGAGCAGAAAGAAAAAATAAATAAAAATGTAGGTTTGAACTTAATTTAAAGGTGTCCAATGTTTCTAAAAATGCCACGACTGTGTCAAATAAGCCAAACTATCAGAGTACTGAACAGTGTATTTCATTTAACTGGCTTATTTACATATTTTAGGCTTGTTTATGTTGTTAAATCTCTGTTTTCCCTTTAAGCTACAAACACATAGAGCATGGAAGTTGTAAAAGCAGATGAGCCCATGATAATTAGGTTATTTTATTTTATTCAGTATCATGATGCTGTGGAACAGGAAATACCAGGAGTTTGACCTGGTGGTGAGCTCCGTCACCACCAAGGTGAAAGGTGTAGCTCAGACCCAGCTGCCTGGGGTCGGAGATGCCGTCTGGGATGTGGTGGACTACAGTGGGCCCTCCCAGGTGGGAGCTCAGCCACTCTCCAGGCTGTGAACATTTGAATGTTTTTGTCAAAGAGGATACTTTAACGGCATTTCTTTCTCTTTTTTTTAAGGACAAGAACTCCTTCTTTGTGGTGACCAATGTCATTGTAACAAAGAATCAGAAGCAAGGGAAATGTCCAGAGGTGCTTCACTCACTTGTTGCTACTACCACTTATCTCAAGCCCTCTGTTTTGTGTATTTATTCCAAGAGTTTGGGATGCCCCAGTTGTTTTTGAGTTGTAGTTGAAAGATAAAACAACTGGGGTTTCTGAAAACACAAGGAGATTTTTCAAGGAAAGATGTCAACCAGAATATTAGACATCCTGAACTCAAGAATATTTAGAATTACATGCAAACTAGCATGTGGTTGTTGCGCTGCGAGTATGATTTTCACGAGAGCTCCTCGGTTCAGATCCCAGATGAGTCTCCAATTTATGTTCAGCAGACTCGTTGGGCCCCAACATTATGGAAATCAGCCTTTTTTATTATTTAAAAAAACAACCATTCTAGGGCAAAAAGATTAGTCTGTATTTACCAATTAACACAATTAGGATAATGGAAACACTTGCAGAGCCAATGCAAGGCCAGTGAGAAAGCAGACAGATGGAACAGTGGCTAACAATGATAAAATATGTTGGTCGTTTCTTATAATTAACACAAACTAATTCAAATTTCAAGGTGTTGGAAGGCTTCTTTATGTTTTATATTTTGCTGCAGACAAGTGGATCTCTTTACCGCAACAATAGAAACTCAGTCATAAGAAACAGCTGATGAATTGGCTTCTTGAAGAGTTGTCTTATTACATAGGGAAGGTTTTCACCCCACTACCCTTTATAATTTAGAATTAAAGAAATAATTAAAGAAATAATGGATTATTTGAAATATAGTAGTAGGTGTAAGAATAGGAAGTGGAATTGATTGATTAAGTAATTGAAGTCCTATAATGTTAAACTCCACTAAAATAAAAGTATAGTTACATACATGTGTTTTTATTCCAGATTCCCTCTAAAGGCAGACTGTGCCGAACTGATAAGGACTGTGAGAAAGGAGCCTGGGGCCATCAGAGTCACGGTAGAACAGCTGTTTTTATTTAGATAATTGTTGAAAGTTCGTAAGTAATCTTTTTTTTTTTATGTAAAAACATAAAAATGAGCCACAATATTGAACTGGATCTTCTCTCATTACTGTGAACAGCAACAAATGTTGATTAATCCACCACTGAAAATAGTCCCCAAATAAAGTTATAGTTACAGCGTTTTTTTTTTTTGTATACTTTATTTAGTTCTTGAAAGAAATTAGTTGGTATCTGTATGAGTTTTGGTTTGTAAGCTTCAGTTTTTGGTGTATTCTGTCCTGTTCTATAGTAAGTGTAGTTTCCTTTGTTACCCGTCTTTGCCTCTGGACCAGTAAGTCCCAAACTTTTCCACTTTGGACTCATAAAATAAAAGTTGCAAATACTCATGATTGTGACTATTTCAGGTTAAAGTACACAAACATTACTAATAAGCCATTTAACGAAGAGCCTCATCAACCATTATGTAATTTTTTATATCCATTTGGGATTGCAGGGTTATCGCTTTTTAACAATTAGGGCTAACTGGGCTATTTGTAATCATTTTTAAAGTTAACATGATTTCTGTAGATCTTTTGAAGATCCCCCAGTTGGTGTTTCGTGACCCACAGAGGGATCTCAAGTCCAGCTTTGGGAACCACTGCTCCAAATAGTTCCCCTTCACTTGTCTCCTGTTTACTACGTCACCTCCTGTCGCTAATAATTTACATGAAGCAGAGGAATTTCTCATCGCTGTGTTGCAGTTTTAGTCTCGACCAGCTGTTTCTGTCTCGCTGCTTGTTTGGCTTCAGGTCTTTTGTGACAAACTTCCTGTTTTTTTTCTTTTCTGCAGGGATTCAGACGGGATCGTGTGTGAAGTTTGATGTGATGAAGAAAACCTGCGAAGTTTCTGCGTGGTGTCCGATAGAAACAAAGACCACTCCTCCCAGGTAAGTTAACATTTATTATACTAAAAATCATACCTTTTAAATCTTACAAACAATATATATAAATAGAAAACAAAAAATATGATTATTTTCTTCAGATTGTATTCCCTGTTTTGTTAGCCAATGTTTTCCTACAGCTGTAACTTATGTGGAGATTTTCTTTTTTTTCTTTTTAAAAAGTGAATAATTTTACTTAATGTGTCCTTTTTTTAGATTTAATTTACTGTAGTTTGCAAAGTGGTTTAAATATCAGATTTGTTCTCATTTGTGTCCAGACTAAATTTGAGCATTATTGCAGGGTTTTACTTGCTATTCCAAACTTTTTTCACAAGGTAATTTACATTAGATGATGATGATAATTGTGTCTTCATGACAGACAGCTGGTAACAAATGTCCAAATTAAAATTGGTTCTTTAAGTTGTCTGTTATATGTTGTAATGCACTGGTTCAATCAAAGTTTGGTGGCCTGACAAACAAAAACTCTCCTTGAAATGGTCAGGTACAAGAACTAAAACTAAGAGGAAAGGCAGCCAAAGTCCCACCACCCAATAAACAAACAAAAAAACAACAACTTTGAAGACCTTAAAAAGGTCTGAAGAGTTAAGACAGCTTAACAAGATTACATGAAAGTCTGACTTCTTGGAAGTAAAATTCGAAAATAAAGGGGCTGAATCAGGAGTTTTTCACAGTATTTTAATGAATATAATGAGTGTTTTTTTGTGTCACAGGCCTGCTCTGCTGGCAGCTGCTGAAAATTTCACCGTCTTCATCAAGAACAACATCAGATTTCCTGCCTTCAACTTCATCCGGTGAGACTGAGGTTTCAAACAGTTTGATGGTGCTTCAGACGGCTTCTATCCTTTGTCTTGTCGTGCAGTTTTTGTCCTATATGCAATGGTTTTAATTTCTTTAGGGGATGGTGGGTCATTCTGTCTTGCAAGTCATAACAGTTGTTTACCCAGGAAAAAAACCTTTACCTGTCAAATGAGAAGGGCAGATAGAAGAACATGACGTGCAGCTTATTTGTTTTCCTCATTGAGTGAAATCCTGACTTTATGATTTGTTTTCCAGACGGAACATCCTCCCACATATGAACGACTCCTACCTGATGAGCTGCAGCCGAGGAAATGACTCACTGTGTCCCATCTTCAGACTCGGAGACATCGTCCGAGAGGCCGGGGAGAAGTTTTCAGACTTAGCGGTGGAGGTGAGGTCACGAGTGCCCTTGTTCTGCTGTATTTCTTTTTATGTCATGGGTCTTATTTTTTAAACCTTAATCTTTAAGTGGCCTGAATGATAGGATGCAGCAAACCACTTTCTCTTTTTCCTGTTTCCTTTTTGAGCCAGTTTTGCAGACAACAAATTACTTAAAAAGGAAATGAAACTAACCTAACTTTCAGAAAAAGGAAGAAACTTTCTCTAGTTTTTGTGTGCAGCTACAATCTGTTATGTTTCAGAGTACAACTTCTGTTAAAGTATAAGCAATCCTAAAATCAAATCACAGTAAATTAGTCCAATAAACACTGATTCATTCAGTAGTGTTGTGGGGTTTTCTGTTAAACTGCCATCCTTAGTCCGTTTTTGTGTTTCCACTGTTGACCACAGGGCGGTGTCATCGGCATTCAGATCAAATGGGACTGCAACCTGGACCGGTTCATGCAGCGCTGCCTCCCCAAATACTCCTTCAGGCGTCTGGATGAGAAAGAGAGCAACAAGACACTGTACCCTGGCCTCAACTTCAGGTGACGAGGGTCAAAGGCCAACTTTGTGTGTGCTTCACTGAACTCTGTGCAGTCAGGATTAATGAAGAAACCCTGAAACGTGATAATAATCTCCAGCCACCTCTGCTGAAGAGGAGTCTGTGTCAGATTTGATGTGAATCAAACCGCTTTATAAAGAATTCTGCTGTTCTCTGATCAGGTTTGCAAAGTACAACATGGTGAACGGAATAGAGGAACGCTCGCTGTACAAAGCCTTCGGGATCAGATTTGATGTCATGGTGTTCGGACAGGTAGGAACTTCGGATTTCATTTTACTGGGCTGGACTGGTTGTTTGGAAAACATCAGAAAAATGTTCATCAGATCAACCTTCTTTATAAAACACGTTTGAAACATGCTGAGGTCTTTCTGTGTGCAGTTTGCGTGTTCTCCCAGTGTATACGTGGGTTTTCCCCAGTCTTCCTCCCACCGACCCAAAAACATGCATTGGTTTTAATAAAACTCATAGATAATAATTATTGGACGCACATCTATAGTGATTAACCTTTGGAGTCAACCTGATTCAAGATGGCTGCAACAGCAAAAATGGCTACAACTCAAAAGCTAAAATCTGGTGTGGTGGTTGCTGAGAGTCATTCCCAACACTTTCACTGAGTGCAGCAGACAATGCTAGTTTAATTTTGAGATAACATTTTCTTTTTCTTCTTAATTCCCCTTATTTTTATGTATTTAAATGTTAAAAGTGTGATTAAAATCTGGATTAACAAATGAGAAATAAAACATTTGAGTGATTTTGAGACATATTTCTTTGGAAAAAATGAATAAATCTGTTGCAAGACTGAGAAGCCTCACATAATCAGACTGAATCTGGAACATTTTTAGACTTTCTAAAAATGGCCTTATCTAATTAGTTTAACACAATTATTGCCAAGTAATTCAAAAGCTTTAACTTGATTTGTTTCAGTGTTTTCACACTGATGAACCTCAGGGTTTCTGAGGCTCTGAAGAAAAAACAAACAGTTTGGTTTTGTTTTTCAGGCGGGAAAGTTCAGCTTCATTCAGCTCATCATCTACATCGGCTCAACGCTGTCGTACTACGCTTTGGTGGGAAACCACACACGCACGCACGCACACACACAGACAGACAGTAGTGTCCATTCATGCGGTCATCCTCCCTCAGTGTTGAACACAACGCAGCACTCAGTGTTAAAATCCAGGCTTTAATGTTGCTTTTATCTGCAGACAGACTGAAACCATTTTACCACAGCCTACAGAGACACAATTAATCTGTTTATGTGTCTTTAATTAAAACTAGAACCAAATGCACAAATATTTCACTTGATGATATGTTTAGATGTGACAGCGGTTAAAAGCCCCCAATCATTATTTAAGTTTTTTAACATTTTCTTTTGTTTCTATAATTGGTGGGTCAAAAACCCATTCAGGTTTTCAAACAAATTAAAATTACAAACATAATTTTCTCTTAAATAAGTAGCTTTGTTGTGCAAGAACAAACCATT
>JAOXNZ010000001.1:28311198-28328681 GCA_028566095.1 Kryptolebias brasiliensis | reverse complement strand
ACAGGCCGACAGCCTGAGATCAGTTTGTGATTCAGAGCAGTTTGTTATTGATGAAAAAATATAAACAATCTATGTGTGGTTAAACAAATGTCATATTCTCAAACTGCTATTGATTAATTTTCTCTGGTGTGACAGTTCATAAACGCTACTCTCAAGTGCGCTTATAAACATATACATGTACAAGTTACCATCTGGTTAGCATGGAGTTAGCAACATTAGCTCTCTCCTGCTGTCTTTATGTTGATTTGCAGTGTTGTGTATTGATGTCATGACAATGATCTGGGTGTAATCGGTTATCACTGTTCAATGTTCCCAAATTGGTCATTATTCACGTTGTTTTGTCGGCCATGACGGTCATTGTGATCAGATTCCGAAACAGTTTTGATCTGATTATGGAGATCCAGTCGTTGGTTCAGGTTCATACTGGTATGGTTGTATATCTATTACTCCCGCGAAGTCTTCCGGTATTTCATCGTATTCAAAAAGGCTTCTTCTTCCATTTCAGTTGTGGCGTTCTTGGCAGGCTGGGGCACAGGGCATGTCATGATTCCAGGACGGCAACTCCGCCCCACAAATCACCCACTTCGGAAATTATTGACTTTAATGCTAAAAACAGTTTATTTAAGTTTAAGGTCAGAAAAATGGGTCCCTGGAATGTTGTGTGGATGTGTTTGACTAAATAACATTCATGAAATGTCAATTTTTTGAGATTTGATTTCAGTTCACTTTCAATTTGGAACTACTGTGGGACTTCTCCCTACTTACCAAAGTAAAGACAGGTCTTTAAAAGTTAAACTTATTAGACATTGTTGCCACAAACATAACAAGCCAGCAAACTTCACTTTAAAAGACGTTGCTCATTTACATTGATTGAATGCTCAATGCATTGTAAATAATTAAATTCTAAGGTCCAAAATAGTTTAAATTTAGATGTGATTTATTATTTATGGAAGATTTTTGTAAGTAATCACCACGGTATCATATATGTAGCCCAATATGTGGTCAGGTGATGAGAAGTTTTTTCCTTATCCTCTTCTATCAGGCTACAATCATCAACAACCTCTGAGTTTTTAATCACACAGTGGCAAAATATTTGTCTGAATAGTTTTAGATGAAAAATCTTTCTAGATATAAAAAAGACTACATTCTTTAACACTTACACAGTCATATTTATGGAATGGAAGAGTTGCAACACTTGATTTTGCAGATTGGACCATCTGATATGGAGCTGCAATAACTGTGAAACAGTTTCTTTGACTTCTGTATAAACAGCATTAACACATTCAATTTGGTTTATGTTTATTTCAATTTAGAATAAGAAGACAAGTGCACAAAAACAGAAACTTTAAATATTAAACTAGATGGGGCAAAAGCATTATTTATTTATTTTCTGTGCACTGTTTTTTTTAGACAAACTTGACTTTGTGCTGTTTTCGTACAGTCTATGTGTAATGGTGCTCTGCAACAACCAACATATTATGTCGGGTTTTTCTTTTGAGCCCAACCAATCTCCAAGTGGTTCAAAATTATTAAACAAAACGCAGACAACACATCAGTCCAACAGTTTAAGAACCATAGACCAGATTGCTCATAACAGTCTACAGTATATTTCCTTGGACTGCTACATAAAGTGCCTCAGAAAGCAGCAGAGTTTTCTAACAACACAGTCCATCATTGGAAGAATTAAAAGTAGTGGGACAGAAAGTGGAAGAAAGTGGGTGATCTAAGTGTAGACAGACACGAAAAACAAGCCTACCGTGTTGGAGCAAATGTTTAGTTTTCTGTGTTCAGTTGATGTCTGGTCTGTCTGCTCCAAGCTGCTGACTGATAATTTATCTTCTAGATGTAGTCTTAGAAATGGATTTTAAACAGAAAATCACCACTGTTGGACACAGCAGGTTTTTCTTCACACTGTTCCTGCATGAAATAAGACCACGTTGCTGTATTACTGAGTGTGATGGGAGGAAATATTTTTACAATTTGTTGCACAGCCTCATCACACCTATTAAACCAGCAGACAAGTTTCAAGGAGATCACAGAAGTGCTCCAGAAACATTTCCAACCAAAGCCACTGGTTATAGCCAAACGGTTTTGATTTCATAAACGAAATCAGCTAAAGACTGAGTCCACATTGGAGTACATTGCGGCGCTCCGGCGACTGTCCAAGCACTGTCAGTTCGGAGAGGGGTTGTCAGATACGCTGAGAACCGCTTCTTCTGCAGGCTGCTCATAGAGGATAACCTTACATTGCACCGTGCATTAGAGATTGCTATATCTATGGAGGCAGCAGCAAAAAATGCAGGAGAGCTCCAGGGAAAATGCACAAAGCCATGTTCTGTAAATAAAATGTATGCGCAGGGTAATGATAAATTACAGACCTGCTGCTTCATGAAATAAATGAGACAGATTCAAATGATTCTCAGGAGGATTTGGCATGCCTTGAGCTATACACAATACAAGTGAAAGATAAGGATGCAATATGGCTCACACCAAAAATACAAGTGGTTGAGTTACAGATGGAACTGGATATTGGGTCAGACCTCTCTCTGATCTGATATGAAGATTACAGAAATAAATTTCCCAAACTAAAACTTAAATGCACCTCAGTGAAAATAAAAACATACACAGGGGAAAGAATAACTCCCAAGGGAAAGCTGAAAGTGAAAGTGGAATTTGAGAAAAATAAATGCAACCTGGAACTTTATGTTCTGAAAAATGGAGGTGTGCTATTACTTGGGTGTGACTGGTTGAAACACATCCGCCTCAACAAAGTCAATGAGACTGGCACAAGGCCTGAGTGCACATTCTGTCTGAAACAGATACTTGAGAAACATTCTGTGTTCAAAGAAGGAATTGGTACTTTGAAAACTATTAAAGCACAGATCATACTGGAGCACAATGCAAAACCCAGATTTCAGAAGGCATGTCCTGTACCTTATGCTGTACATCCCAAAGTCGAAGCAGAACTCCAACTCTTGGAAGAGCAATAATATTCACCAAGGTGGAATGATCAGGCTGGGCAACACCAATAGTATCAGTGAGCAAGAAGGCAAGTGATATTGTGCAAATCTGTGGTGATTTCGAGGTTTCAGTGAACCCAGTCCTCAGCATAGATCAGTACCCGCTCATGCAACAACTGGACATAAACCTGCAAGGCTCTTCATGGGACAAAATCTGAGATCATGTTTGGATCTGCTGAAACCAGACATTCGTAAAGATGTCCAAGACAAACAATCTTCCATGGTGGAAACAACAAAAAACAAAACCAGATCTTTTAATATAGAACAAAAGTTCTTGACAGAGACTACAGAGGCCCAACTCAGAAAAGGCAGTCTGGCACAATTCTGTCACAGACCAGACTGTTGACATACATTATAGATGTTGGAGCCAACGTGGTCTGGCGTAGACATATTGATCAGATTCTAGATGCTGAAACCCACATGGTCCCAGAGCAACCTGAGAGCACATCTACATCTCAAGATTGAGAAGTTTACCTTCACTACACTACCTGTAGATAAACACCATGGGAATGTCCTGCCCTCATATCGCTCAGGAAGAAGATGGGTTTTGTGTTCCCAAGATCAGTGTGTTTTGGTGCAAAATGTGTGTATCAACCCCAAAACAAAACCTAAAGACATTCTGAAGATGCTGGCTAAAGCTGGAAAGAGAGTACTATTTTTCACGATGAATCAAGTCCTTTACCAACACAGGCTGACAGACCACTCAGTGAGAAAGAAGCCATTACTCTGAAAGCAACATAAAAAACAGATTACGTTGCAAATGTACACATGAACAAAGACCTTCATTTTTGGAAAAGTTCTGTGGTCCGATGAAACTAAAATTGAATTGTTTGGCTATAACTGCCATTGTTGTTAGAGAAAAAAAAGGGAAGCTTGCACCATCCCAACTGTAAAGTACAGGAGTGGCAGCATCATGTGGGTTTAACAGAAAAGGTTTAGTTTGATTTAAAGTTAGTCAGTGAGTAAAAAAAACGGTTGTCTCTTATACAGTTCATGTAAACATCTGACTTCAACTGTATTGTCATAGTACAGGGCATACAATGAAATTCAATGCACTCATTGACTTTGGCAGGGGGGAGTAATCAGCACTCAATACTTAAATTTTTTTTTTTGTTTTATTTATTTATTTTTTTCACAACAAAATAATTTTGCATCTTCAAAGTAAATTTATAATGTGGAAATTAAAATATGCAACCACCCTCCTCCTTGAAATCCCTTTTATAATTATGTTTTGAAAGGCAACAAAATAAAGAACGCCAAGGAGAATGCATACTTTTGCAACCCACTGTAAAAGACAGAACAAATGTTGGTGTGAAATTATCTCAAAAGAGTAAAGGTTCTTAGGGCCAACAATGAAGCCATTAGGAAGGGTTGAGTGTTACCACAAAAGCTGAATAACAAACAGGGACTGTGGGTAAGTTTGGGGCTGATATTCTGCCAGGTATGTCAGTGTATTTAGGTGTGCTGCAGAATCAAGAAACCAAGTGAAGCAGTCTATGCATTAACCACCAGGGAGAGCCACTGCACAAAGAGAGAGAAATAGAGACCTAATTCCTGACACTAGTTTGTTTTTTGTTATGGTTCGGGTCTTTATCTTGGTTTTAGATTATGTATTGGTCCAGGAGTTCCTGTTTAGAAAGTTTTGATCCTGTCAGAATAAATTTGTTCAACTTTACTCAAACCAAAACGCTTCATTTCCACCTCAAAATGAAATCAGTTCAGAAAATCTGTGCAGGAGGTTTATAAACTGGGAGGAGAGCTCGTTTTTATTCTTTCTGCAGGCAGCAGCAGAATCTGTAGAGCTAACAGGAAATCACAATTTTCAACTCAGTTGGTGACCAGATAAGTTTAATTCACCAAATAGTTGGTGTTTTGGTGTCATTAAATGCTCATTTAGGTATGTTTTCAGCTGTTCAAGCCCTTTACTGAATTCTATCAGCATTTCATTAATGAGACTTTTTTTTTTAATTAAACTGTTCATGCAGAGAGTTTCAGCAGCCAGAAGTGTTTAATGAGTCCAGGTGGTTGCAGCTGCGGCTGACGGGGATTGTGGTGTAAATTAATGATGCTCTGAAAGGTTTTTGTGTCAGGACCACACAGCCTAAGAGAGAGTATTCCTTTAACAAGCTGATGATGTTGGAGGGTGGGGGGGTCCTAATAGGGGTAGAGGTGAGTGACGGGGTAAGCTGTGGGGACTCTGATGACAGGAACAACTACTGAGGGCAATCTGGAGGGAAAACCTGAGGAAGAACCAAAAAGGAAAGGAAATGTTGGATGAGAGGATGAACAGAATGGATGGATGGATTATTGATCAGGCAGAAGGTTTACCGTAAGCAGGGAGGGCGCCTGCAGGGCTGTAGCCGTAAGGAGCACCAAAACCTGGGAGGGAGAAAATAAATGTGTGTAAACATCTGGGTCATGTACAGGCTGCAGTGTGTGGCTTCTGCAGCAGCTTCACATATTAAAATATCTGTTAATATTTTCAGATTTTAGAAGGATTTCATTTGTGGTTTAGAATGTAAAACAGCACAAAACAATCTGAGGCTCCTAAATCTGAATTCTGACATGAGAACAAGAGAACTAAGCAGCAAAGAACTGAAGGTGAATCTCATTTCACCACTTCAGGTCATATCACTGAGCTGAGACTGTTGGAGATCAGTTGGAGACACAAAATTAATAAAAAAATACAATAATTTTCACTTGGAATCAGACTGAATGACACAACTGCATGAACTCCTAGCAGATTATGGCTCAAGTTATGCATCCAGATTGACAAAAAATACCAATCTAAGGCTCTAAAATTCTGGAAACTACATTGAGAAGGATTACAGATGCTCATGACAATCTATCTGAGAAAAAATCTGCCTTGCATGGATTTGAGAACCTCTGCGAACACGGAAACATTTCGGAAGCTTCCTCATGGACGCCGTTCGCCATTTGTCGCCAACAGTGAGATGCAGGCTTTAGAGGTATTCCTGCATTTTGCATATTCACTCCGAGGACATAAGGTATTCTAATTCTTTAAGTGATGTAGGTGAAGAGTGACATGGGAGACTTTCTGCTACTTCAAACAGGATATTAATAGGATTTTTCTCAGAATCTATTGCTCTACTGCTGGAAATCTAGGAACAGAGGTAAGATTAGGAAATGAGATTTTGCAGAGAAATGCACACTTGTTCTTTTCCACCAAGGCATTGCCCTGGTTTAGTTCTTAATTAAAAGCAGAATAAGAAGATTACATCTACTGTAAATCTAAGTTTAATCTTACATGAGTTGTGTGACTTGATTCAAATATAGAATAATAATAATCTAGGTGGAAAAAACAGTAAATGCTCTCTCCAGGATTAGAAAAACTAAATTCCACTCGAAATAATCTTAATGGTTATTTCCTTTTAGGTTAATTCCTTGAAAGTCATGAAGAACAAACAAATAAATAAATAATAAAGTAAGAAACCTACAGAAACAGCTAAAGTGACTGAAAATAGGTCAACAACGTCAGATCCATGAGTGAGCTGTTTGAGAACAAGAAGTCCAACAATTTGGATGTACTGGTACATATTTACGCTCAGATTTGTTAAGTAAAGCAGATAAAAGTGCTTTGTTTACATGAAGTGTGTACCTGCATTTCAGAATTACTCAACATCTCTCGAAGTGCATCATGTGATACAGTTCAGGAGAACCTTCTTATGTTTGATTTCACAGTTTATGATGAGTACCTTTAAAATTTATCCTTTTTTAAAGCCACATGCATTTCCTCTTTAGGTCGTGTTTGATCATGGTCTGATCTGTGATCTCAATGGGACTTGCCTGGTTAAATAAAGGTTAATATTAATAATAATGATCTTTGGTTTCTTGTATATTTAGTTACAATTTTCATGAAAAGCAGTTTGCACCAAACTTTTCCAGCTGACCTGTGAGAAGCGTTCAGGTGGTTTTCCACGTGACTCACCTGGAGGGATGTAGCTGTGTGTGGGCGGGGAGCTGATGTACGGCGCTCTGGGGATCACGGGGACTCGAGGAGGTCTGGCAGCAAGGGCTGGGATGGTCAGCACAGACGCCACGGGTCGCTTCGGCTACACAGACACAGACAGATCATTTCAGGGTAAACTCAGCTGCAGAGTTCACACAAGTCTGCATGAAATATTATGTAAACATTGCAACGAGTTTCATGTTATTGGGCTATTATTTTACACCAACTGCATGTATTACTGCAATACACCATGAAACAAAGTGGAAGAATTAGTCGTTCTGAGTTTATCTGTAGGTGGCATTTCCTCACAGTAGGGTTGGGCCGTTTCTTCTTGTTGGTTGCAGACTTGGAGCCGGAGAACAGGCTGTTCAGAGCAGCGAGCGCTGCACTGGCTTTGGCTACTTTCTTATTGGGACCAGTTCCCCGAAAAACCTGTTTGTCCACCTCCACCTGTCACAGCAAACACAAACACATACATTTTATAAATCAAGTCACAACTTTAGTGAGTCTGAAAATCTACCCTGTTGTCTGATTTGTATAATAAAATGTTTGCACAACAGTGAAATATAAAAAAAAAACACCTCTGATTAGCTGTATGTTTATATTTATGCAGAGTAAACCTAATGCAGCTCAATTTCCACCCCACAGCAAAGACATTTAACTTTAAAAACCTCCCCAGAACATCAACTGCCACAGAGATTCACGTTGATTTTATAGGAAGAAATTGGTTTCACATTCAGCTGTCTTTGCTGCCATTTGAAGCCGTTTTGATATGCAGAAAGCAGCGAGTTGCCGAACATCAAACACATTCCCTCCCTCATCAATTGCTAATAAGATCCAGTAAAAAAAGGACAGACTGGGAGGGCATTCAGAGAAGTGTGTGTGATTTTATACCTCTATGATAAAGCGTTTGTCGTAGCTGCTTCCGCTCTCTGAGATCAGCTCATATTTCAGTCCACGGCGCTTCTCATTCAGCTCCATCACCGGGTTTTTCCCGCCTGCCGTCAGAATTGGACCTGGAGCTCTGGACTGCAAACAGACAGGGAGGACACGATCAGCTGCAGGCTTTAAACTCCGACTCCACTCTGTGAAGTCAGAAATTAGATATTCTAATTGTTTCGTGACTTTAGTCTCCCTGAAGAGCAGCTGATCAAGCAAAGTGAAGATTTTTATTTTTGGTATTATTCCTGCACCTTCCTCACTCCTCCTGATAATGTGGAATACACATGTCTAAAAACACACATTTAGAGAAGTCAAGGTGAGGCTTTCAAACTAGAACACTGAACCAACTGTCATGCATGGCGGTGGCAGCAACATGCTGTGGAGCTGGTGCACTGACTTGAGACCTGAGATCAGACTTCCAAATTCTTCAAATTTACCTCAAATCAGCAGCTAGATGGTTGAAACTAGGACAAAGGACTAGGAAAATTATACCAAACAAGCATCAAAACCAGTTTTCTGTTTTTATAAAGCAGACTAACATTCAGCTTCTAAAACCCTGACCTCAACCAGATTGAAGATCTGATTGGCTCAAATTGTGATCAGTTAAGTCATATGTTAAAACTTTTAGCTGCATGCTGATTTAAATTTATGCAGATTCCAGAACGGAAACAAAACATATAAGAACTTCACATCAAGCAGAACTGATTTCAGGATTTACACCTTTTTGTTTTCAAAACTCAGATAAAAATATCAAGTTGCAGTTTTCTACAAATGTCACAGATGTGTTTAATGAGGTGTTGCTGCGGTCATCGATGATTGTGTGTGTCCCACCTCCTGTGTCTCTGTGCAGGAGGTGACGGATGTGGAGCTGGAGCTGGTGGACATCCTGTCGTTCTTGCCTTCGCCATCTGACTTCTCGTCGGCGCTCAGTGAATCCACGTCTCCGTCGCAGCCGAGCACGTAGCCCAGAGCCTGCAGCGCCTGAACACGACAACAGGCACAGTTTTAGGGTTTCACAGGAATGGATATGATTGTAGACATGGGTGCCTGATTATGTTATACGTAGAATGGGGGCACAAAGACAGCAAACCAGTATGACAGGCTGGTGTGACGGATATTGCAGTTAACTTTCATGTGGGAGACCTAAGTTTAAATCCCTGTAACAGAAGACTTTTCTTTCTGCTTTCCCACTTTTTATGAACTTATAAATATCTTGCGCTTCTCATTGAGGTGATATGATATGAATGTTTTTACTCCACTCTGATTTATAGTCAGAAAAAGATGTAGCATAGTTTTAATGCTTAAAAAAACAGAACAAAAACGTAGCTTTCTTTTACATTTTCACAGCTGAACGCTATCTGAATAGCCAGTTAGCGGCTACTGGCGTCCTGCTGAGATGGACTGAACCAACTCACAGAGGAAGGAGGGGTGTGTAGATTGTAGTGATTATTTTTTAGAATATTTTTTTGTTTGCAACTAAGAAATAAAATCAAAAACAATAAACACTACCTAAGTTTTGTCTCATTGCTGGGAGCAATAACGTGTTTTTATGTCAAAAAAGGAGGGAGCAAAAACACAAATTTACCACTTTAAACAATGGTGGAGCAGCTGCTCAACCTGCTCCACTAATGAGGCACCTATGATTGTGGATAATATTGGGTTTTATTTATTATTTAGGCTTCTTCATCAAAAGTTGTAAAACCTACAATGACAACAAAGATCGATTCTATTTTAACAAATGGTCGTCTTTCCTTTAATGTCCTGAGAGTCCCTGAACACAACCACTGAACCATCCGGCTTTAACATCTGTCCTTCCTGACTGAAGTGCCACCATGCAAGGCAGTCGGGCCTCAGCTGCTGTTGAAGAGTGGACGGCAGCACAAACACAGGCTGGAGTGAGAGTGTTGGTGTAAAAGTTAGTTGGTGAATAAATGTGAAAATAGGAGCAGTCAAACTAAAACTACTTTATTAAACAAAAAACGTCTTTTTTGCTTATTGATTTCTCTTCAGGAGGAGAATGAATGCTCACTTTGTGTTTCAAACATTTTAGATTACTTCTTTCCTTTTAATTATTTGGATCACAGATTGTGGAATACTAAACAAAGCCTCAGTGGAGGTGTTCAAAGAGCGTTTGTGTGAAAACCATTATTTGAAAACTACATTTTAACTGACAGGAAAATATATATTAAACAATGGCAACAATAAGTGGACTGATTCCTAAAATAAAACCCTAAACCTTCTAGCACTAAATACACTAAATCCTAATTTCTTCCATTATTTAATACATCATGTATTTAGCTTCAGAGAGATGTTCCTGTCCAGAGTTATTAAACTTTTATGTTCCTTTTCAAACTCTGTCAGCACCTTGAGGGCGACTTGGAGCTTGGCGGTTCTTTTGGAGTTCCCAGTGGCCTGGTAGGTGGTTCCCTGGATCTCTACGGACATGGTGAAGACGGGTGCGTGAACTGGACCTGACTGGGACAGAAGGCGATACTGAAGGCCCGGGTGGATCTGGTTCAGACGCATCAGAGCATTCATGGGATGGTTCGGATCAGTCATCCTCCAGTCCAGAACTAAAGGAGGATAGATGCACACATTAGCTGAATGTGAAGAAATAAAACCTGCAATGAGTCGTTGCTCTCATTAGATAAGGAAGGAAAATATAATAAAAAGCACCAGCCATCAGATACAACAATAATAAAACAACACCTCTGTGTATACTCTGGTCTTTAAGAGGTTGTTCAGACCTGTCACTTAAAAGGGTTTTTAGCTATCCAGTTGTGATCAAACAGCACTTAATACAGGTCTGAATCACTCTCAGACATTCTTCGGAGGTGATCCGGACCCCTTTTATCCATGTATGTTTGGTAGTCTGAACACAATCTGTCCAGAGCTAAGCTGTAGGACCTCCTACTGAACTGACGTGACCCGACACTAGTAGCAGTGTGGACGAGTCAAGGTAAAAACAGAAAGAAACAAATTAACTGTTTATCAAAATTGTTCTCAGTATAAATTTAGTTTTTTCAAGATTTTAATAATCAAAGCGAATTACAGAACAATGTATGTTGAGTTTCTCTATGGTGTAATGTTTGTTCTGATTGTTTTAAGACCTGGTCTGTGGTCTAAGACCATGCTGTGGTCGCAGCATGCTACAATGTGCTGTGTTCATTAGAGCAGTGAATCCCAACCCTGGTCCTCGAGGAACACTGTCCTGCATGTTTTAGTTGTTTCCCTGCTTTGACACACCTGATTTGAACGAGTGAGAGATTAACAGGCTTCTGCAGAAGTTGAAGACCTGCTGAAGAGCAGGAAAACAATGAAAACATGCAGGATAGTGGCCCTCCAGGACCAGGGTTGGGAACCACTGCATTAGAGAACAATCTGAGGTTTCTTACAGGTTAAAATCTTCAGTCTTTTCTCTGACACTGAGCTCTGTGAAGCCACTAATCACCGTACATGTACCTTTATTTCTTGTTTATTGCATTAGTTAATTAAGCTCATCAAGAGAACTCTACAAAAATATGACTGAAATGGCTCTGAACCATGTTAATGTCAAAATAATAATGTAGTGTAGATGTCTGATTGTACTGTCAACTGTCTGTGTGTGTGAATCTGCATACAGTATGGGTAGCTGACATCTGATTGCAAAAAGTCTTGGGGTACATAATTCACCACTAAATATGAACAGAGGCGACAGAACTGACCACTTGTAGTCGGATATTTTACAACACATACGAACAGGCAATTAGTACTTTAAAGAGGAGGGAAGAGCGCTTTCGACTAAAAAAAAAACAAACCTAAACAAACACTTGACAAGCTCATGGCGTACCACAGGAGACCTGACAGGTCAAGACTCAGCAGTTCATCTGAATTAAAAAGATTTAAGACAGCCACCCGACTACCCTCATTAGGTCCGTTTCCACCTGTGAGCTGTTTACAGAGTCACCAGATTGAGGAAATCACTCTTCAGTGTGGGTTCTTATTTCCCAACAGTCTCTGGGATGAAAAGTTCAGAAGCAGGAGGTGTCAGAAGCTGTTTTATTGGCTCCCAGTTATCAAATGGCTGATAGGACTGGTGTGACACATGAGGAGCATAAAAACTTTGCTCCCACAAACAGAAGAGCTTACCCTCATATCTCACAGCTAAACTGGAAATAAAAGCCATCACTTGGTGACATGAATTAGAATAATTGACCAATTCCAAAAACATAATCAGCATTTTTCTTTTGTCAAATGTGTTTTATGGGTTGTATTTTGAAGCTGGTGTATCCTAGTTTGTGTGCTACGAAAACGAACCACAAACTTCTAGAAAATAATCATTAGATGTACATCTACAACGGATTAGCTGTTGAAATCAATTCAATTCAAGATAGCCGCCACAGCTAACTGACATTAGCTACTACAGAAATGACTAACTCAGTTTTACAGAAACTTAGTTAAAATTTGGTGTGACAATAGCTGATAATCAACACATACTCTGAACACGTGGCCGCACATGATATTTTCTTTTTATGTTATCAGACCCAGATTCCACAATGAGAACAGCTGACGTGTATGACGAGAACAGCAGTTTCATCACTGCGTGTGATGAACGTCGGGTTGTGACAAACACTCAGAAATTAAGTGCAGTTCACTGTGAAGACGGACACAGAGGAAGATGATGAAGGTGAAGAAGCTGAATGACCAGGGCTGAGAGGAACAGAGGGGGAGGTGTTAATGCACTCTGTGTGTGGGGGGGTGTGTGTGTGGCAGCAAGTGGCCGTGAGATAACTGCGTGGCTGCCGCCTGCAGCCTGCAGTATTAATCCCTGTCGGCTTCTGCCTCTCGTCTCCTCCTTTGAACTTGAAGCAGATGAGTTTTGCTGGAGACGATCGTCTCAGTGAGGGCCGATTTAATTACTGAGACACTGACAGACACAACCGGGGGCCAGCTGGGGGTGGAGTGTCAGGACTACAATAAAAGGACCGTTTACGGCCGCAACTAAGAATTATTTTCATTTTCCAATAATATACTGATTATTTTCAGAACTAAATCTTTCAGTCAACAACCAATTTATTATCTTGTGCAAGAAAATATTGAAAGCAGCAATAAGTTTTTTTTTATTTGACAAAAAAAACCCCACATTATACTTCAGATGTCTAAATTAAATTTTTGTTACAGCTCAGATTCATTAATTCAGATCTATTTATTGTGAAATAAATTGACAACAATGAGACAAAACAAACTGGTGCCATTTAAGGAACTACCAAGTCCAATGGCTTCATACAAGAACCCAAATAGTTTTTTCCCTTTTGTTGTGAAACAAATGAGACAGGCTGCAGATGGACTGATATTCTGATCAATATGTCACAAATTGTATGAGACTATTTCTACAATCCCGTAAGAAAGTTTTGCATTCTGCGGATAAATCAAAACAAAAAAAAATTCCCATAAAAAAATTATCCTGATAGGACAATGTCAATGATACAAGAACACCAAACATAAACATTGTGAAGGGAAATCTGGGCCACAGTTTGAGAGGAGGAACACAGGGTAAGATGGAGGCGGATGATCCACTGCAGCGACCTTGAAAGGGAGCAGCTGATGGAGGACATGGAAGAAGCAGGAGACAAAGAGGAAGAAAACAAAAAACAATGATGCTTAAAAAATTGATAAATTAAAGACCTAGCATTCATTAACAGAATGCATATGCCTTTCATGCCAGAGTTTTAGACTAAAATCACCTTATGATGAGAGACGACAGACTTGTAGCTGTTTTGGCGAAACCTTGACAATAAGGTTACACACAATGTCATGTGACATCGCGAGATATCACGCTCGGAGTTTATGTTGTGAATGACTCTCAGTTACTAACAAATCAAGTCTTGGCCCAATATCTTTAATATTGATTGAATTATAGCCATTTTATGTTTTCTAAGGTCAGCTGACCATGGAGGCCATCTAGAATTGGGTTGACTCCGAATGTTAATGAATCGCAGGTGTGCATTCAGTGATTACTTTTTGAAAGTTTCAATAAAATCAATCCAGTGATTCATGAAATATTTTGCTTACAGACAGACAGACACACAGGTAGTTACATAATGGGTTGCTTTTCATGGTAGCTAGGAATAAAAATCCTATTTCAATGAGATATTTTCAATCCTGTTGCCTTTTATTTTCACTTCACAGTATCAGGAATGAATTGCTTTAAAAAACGCTCTAAATGATGCATGATGTGCACGTTTCTTTTGTTCAACAAACCTGTTTGTATTGTAAACATTGTTTATGGGTCTGAGCTGCACTCTGCAGCAGAGGACATAAAACCTGCCCTTTGGTCTGATGGGAGAGATCTGTTTCTCTGAGGAACAGAGAAATTGTGATGTTTCCATCATTAGGCATAAAGTAGTTGTGATGGTGTGGGTGGTAACCATCGTGGCTAAACACAATCCCAGCTGGTTTGGGCTCAGTGGGATGACAATTTGTTTTTCAGCAGGAAAACGATCCAGAACAAGCTGTCCTGATGCAGTGGACCTTGTTCCTGAACACAAGTCCCAGACAGATGTTTTCTGACCCAAACACAGGAGCTGATCGATTCCTGATGAACTCTGAATGTTTCTGTCTGCTCACAGCTCAGAGGAAATCTGATAACTTCATCCTATTTCCTCCTTCCCAGGATAACGTCTCACCTAAGGCCACAGCTGCGAGGATAATAACTCCTTTGTCGGCGGTTTCCATGCAGTTCGGTGACCGATGCCACAGAGTCAGAGGACAAGCTGAGGACACAGTTCAATGCAATAAACTGGATCTATAATGCGATCCTGCTGAGACACCAGATCACAGTCTACAATAGGTCAAATCCAGGTGGGCTCACAGAAATTAACAATAGTATTTTTTTTAACCCAACAGCCTGTTTTGATTCCCGTCACACCTGATCATCCTGATTTCTAAGAAAAGCTCAGGATTTGTTTCTTTCGGCTGCACTGATTCATTTTTCCAGCTTTTTACACAAAAGCCTGCTGAAAAGCACCTTGTTTACAGTCAGATGGTGTTTAGCCACACAGACCGGGCCTTCTGTCCTGACAAAGTCCTCAGTCAATATCCACTTATCTGCTGATATTAGACACCAATTTTTCTGCCTGTCTCTAAGTGATGTGGTGTGTTTGACCAGTGAAGGTTTCAGACAATATTCTTGCTTTTATTCAATATTTTTGTTACAGAAGACTCAGTTCCCCAGTTTCACTCAGTACAACCTCATAACAGGGAATATCACGCCGTCATGGTGAAGACACCTCTAATCACACCTTTGAGCAAATGATGTGTGATAACAAGTGGCAGACCTGACCTGCACGTTAATACACTCATCTTCAGCTTCATTCCTCAGTCCTTCACTTCACTAAGAACACCACTTCTGTTGAGTAAGGCAAACTAGATCCTGATAGTTACCCCCGTTTTCTCACAAAGCTGCATTCAGGTTGAAATAAGATAAACTGCTTTTGCTGGTGTTAATCGCTGCTGCATGCTCTGGGTTTGGGTCCTTATTACGCTGTTCAACTTTATGTACCAGTCTGTGCAACAAAATAAATCAGGTAAAGCAGAACTTGTCAAGTTGCCTCCATCCTCAGAAACGTAGTTTTTTTGCTAGCATGGACTAGCACGACGCTGTTTGGAAGCGTCCACAGCATTGACAGAGAAAGGGAGGAGGGCTTACATTTCTGAAATACGTGCAGGAAAAAAACAAATCAACAAATCTGGTTTCATCAGAGTCCAACGACAATGGCTTTTCAATCAAAGTCCCTACTTTCTGCAACCAGGAAACTAGTTTGCAACTCAAAAATGTGAGAAAATAAGATGAAAGTGCAGAGTCACTGAATTCTAACTATTTGCAACCAAGTCAAGTCAAATTTATTTATAGAACACTTTTTAGCAACAAGGCGGTTCAAAGTGTTTGACCAAGTGACCAGCGATCCATGAGGTCATATTTTGAGAGGTCAGTTTAAAAAATATAAAAATAAATCATGGCCTGTTTTCTTGCAAAACCGTATTCTAGGCCGTGCACATTAATTTGTTGCCCACCTCCGCCCACATTGCACCTGCCTCGGCCCGCTTTGTACCAACTTTGGCTGCCACCTCCATGTTTATGATTTAATCTACACTTTTGAAATGAAGATAGACAGATTGATGATGAGCATTTATCAGTAAGTCAAAGTTACCTTTCATCCTTTTGATGAAGTCTCTGTCTTCTGACCCCACATCCTCCCGGAGCCTCTTCAGACAGCCGCCTGCAGAAACATTTGATCACTTTAAATGTCACACAAATAATCTTACCTTATTAATGATTGTATTATGAGGCTATTTTTCTGGATTGTAAACGCACAGATGAACTATATATGGTAAAATCGCCAAAAGTAGACAATAGTGACAAAGAATAAACCGAGTACACATATGAATGAAGACAGATGAAACGATGCACACCCAGAAACCATCTGAACACAAACCTTCTAACAGCCTTGGGCAGGGCTTGCTGGCTGGCAAAGGATCCATATTCAAGACCTTGTAAAGCTGTCCGAATGCTACGAGGCGTAACGCATGCTGAAACACACAAACAGAATAGGGACACGTCACTGTAGTGGTTAAAAACCCTCCAGTGCACACAGGAGAGTAAAAGAAATAAACAGGCAGCAAAGCTACCAATTATTTTTCAATCGATACGCTTTAATTATCCGAGAAAACTTGAAGGAGCAGCTCTGTGTTCCAGTGTGAACCTACCAATTCTGTGGGGGGAGAATTTCATTTTTCATAAACAATCTGTGGGCAGAAACTGACATATAAAATACAGAAAAATATTCTACTTCAGAGAACAAAGACGGAAAACAGAGTGAAAGCAGTAGAGATAAAACTGAGGATGTCTTCTTATTTACTGAGCCCACACTTTCTGCCTGGGGGGCAGACTTTGTAGTTCCATGTTCTGTGCAGAAACAGCAGGTCTGATGGTGCAAAATGGGACTCACCGGACGGCTAATTAGGCTGCCGGTTTGTGAGGCCTCCACACACCGAGGTCAGAGTTCATCTTTCTGCGGACACTCAGCTATTTATACCGCTTACGTGTGACTTCAGAGGGCTTGCTTTAAATAACACTCCGTCAGTCGCTGCAGAAGGAAGAAACATTACCAGGCTGTTTACCAGAGAAAAATGCTGACTTTGGTGCAGCAGACAGCGAGAAAGCACACCCAGGTGGAATGGTTCTTAATCTGTCGGGCTAATGAGTGCCCTCTGTTAAATGAACACCTGGAACTGGGTTTATAACAAGAAAATTGGAAGAGAGGTTTTATAATGCTCTGAGGGGTGACGTAAAGAGAGCCTGTAAAAAAGAAGTTTATGAATGTAAAACACTTTTAAATTAAAATTCCTTAGGTAGTCCAGCAGAATTAATTACTCTGGGAAAAACAGCACTAAGAGAGTTCAGACTGATACGATTTCTGAAAAAGATCCCCAGCTTCACTCTAAATGTGACAAACAGCTTTAAAAATTTTTGTTTCTCAGCAGAACAGCTCTCATTTGAAATCCTTTCTTCC
>JAOXNZ010000001.1:28248749-28259752 GCA_028566095.1 Kryptolebias brasiliensis | reverse complement strand
TAATTTATGTAGTTCTTATGTATCAAATATATGTTTGTTTTTTTAATATTTTTTAGTTTCTATTAGCAGATTGAGGAAATAAGAAAACTGTCATGTTATACTGTGATTGACAGCCTATTTGTGAGTTGGGAGGGTGTGTTGGTGGGACTCGACCCTAGTGCATAGCCTCTGGCGCCGCAAATACAACATGGTGGCACCTGAAAAAAAACCCGACATTCTAGAAGGAAGCAGAAACACATCTATTAATGTTGATTGTTGGCTCCAAACGTTAATCAGTTGTAGATGTACACCCAATTAAAGTTTCATTAAACTTTTTGCCTTGACTGCAAACAGACAAACACACACAGAGGCAATTACATGACTGTGTAATATGGAAATTAAATGAAGCTGACACTAAGCATCATTTATGTGGTGATTTCCAAATTGGATGGTCAATTTATTTTCTATTGATCAGAGAAACCAATTTATTGCCATAATATGCACTATATGCCAGGTTCAAAGAAATCTTTGATGCCATGAAACCTGCAGGACAGACAGAGCTGTGAGCTGTTTTATAGTTTATTAAATTAGGAAAATAAAGCAAACCAGGAAACTTTTGTTTGCTTGTTTGTTTCTTGGTCGTTGAGATTAAGGTCCCGATCTGAGTCAATGAGAGTCCAAACACCAGTAAATCTTTAGAGCTGAGGATTTACTGTTGGGAAAACGTTTATGTATTCCTTACACACAGCTCAGGACAGCTAATTGAAATCAAAATGTCATGTACACACTTGATCCTCGTTTACAGGAGCGTTTCTGCATCCTCGTCAAGCTGCAGCTCGTCCTGGGGAAACTGATCTGGAACATTAGGCTCAGGTTGCAGTTTCTATTTACATTCCTTGGGCTCAGAGGAGCCCCCAGCTCCGGACCGTGTCATCTCCGCTCACCAAGCATACCGGGCCTCAGCTGAAACCTGACCTGGTAAAGTGTATGACTGAGTGTTTTATCAAGTGGGGACAAATGTGAAAAATGGTAATAGGGAGGCAGCCTTATTGGTTATCAGGTAGAGAAATTATTTTACTTCCTAAACAGAACCAATGATTATCCTCTGCAGAAAACTTAAATGACAGAAACAAGCCTTCTGCCTGTAAAACCATTAAATCTCACCAGGAGAGCCTCTGTGGACGAGCCATCCTCCGATTTTCTCTCATTTGATGCAGAAACTATTACATAAACAGCAGAGATATCAGCTCTGAGACTGAGCTACCATCAGACATAAATTCATCACTTTAACGTAGTTATCGGGGGTTTAGTACCGACTGAAAAATTCATCCAGATTTGAGACCTTCGAGTCTTCTCCTGCATGTCTTATTCACTCAGTAAATCAAAGAAGAATCTGTAGCAGCGAGGGCCCAGAGAAAGAAAACACCGTAAATTACTTCTGCAATTTCTGCAGAAAACATGAAGTTCTGTCAAAGAAACATGACATCTGCTGAAACAAGTACTAACTGTGTTTCCATTCAAATGTCAAGCAAGTCGGAGGCAAAAGATCTGTAGTCACATTTTCCTAAACTGGTTGGAAGCAAGTAGCAGTGTGCAGTAAATAAATTAAAATAAGAAAAGGCGAAGCGACTGCTACCCAGAAACAACAGTTTTAAGCATGGCCAAAACAAAACAAATTGTTGGCTATATACAAGAAAAACTGCTGCAATTATTCTTTCATGTCAGCAAAAATTGGCCACGTTTATTAGCTGGAAGCAGAAAGAATCGACTGCTTAAGTAATCAAAAATAGGTGTACTGTCAACCCGCCGAAAAAAGAAAAAAACAACTTCCTTTGTTTAAAATGGGTGATTTGTAACTCAAACAAATTTTTCCCATTAAAACTAGAGAAAATTTTAAAAATTTTCCTCTAACCTCAATGTGCAACATTCACTATACTGGTCATTTTCAGCATATTAGAGGAATTATTTTGACCTGATACCATTGCTAAAAGCATTGTGTGGTGAAACATTAACAAAACGACAAATAATAAAGGCAATAAACACAGTTTTAGTGAGACGTTGACCTCTTTCAGAAGATGCAGCTGGCATGGAGACACAGTGCGCTCTAGTCCAGGGACTGTGGGCTTTTTTTGTTGACATCGTGGCAGAAACAGAAAAACCAGGGAAACCCAAATACACCAGAGGACATGCAGCGGAGTGGCTCATATGCCGAGGGGGGAAGTTCATGAGCAGAGGACATTTTGAACACCATTCATATCCTGAACAGTTTGTGCTGAGACAAATTTGAATCCAGAGGGATGGCTACATGACATTTAATACCTACAAGGTAATCTTCAGCAGTTGTTTCCTTTCCTTTACACACGTCAAGTATTTTACAGTAAACTCATCTTTTTTCATGTAACTGTGGAAATTCTGTCAAAATTAGCAATTTTCAATGTTTCCCAATTCAAAATTTCCCCCCCAAAAAATCTCAAAACATGGCAACTCCAGTTAAATCAAACCTCACCCAGATGAAACAGAAATCTGTTTCTGCAAAGTGAATTTAAACCTTTTTGTAGAAATACTTTGGTTCTCATGTACTGGACACTAACTGGATTTGTCCGAGTCATGCTAAATTAACCCCTTTTGCAAATTTTCCTGCAGCAGTGAGGCAATTTCTTCTTCACGACATCTGAGCAAATTAAAATCAGAAAATTGCTTAAAAGCTTTTGAACTACAGCTATCCGCACATTTTTATGATGAGGCACAATGTTAAAAAAATAACTGACTCTAATGAATTGCGTTATGTGTTGCAATGTAGTTTCTTATCTAACAAACAGCCATGGAATGGAGATGTGTACTCAAAAAGACAAAGATCATGATTTTCTCAAGTTGATCAACTAATTGTTACAATTAAGCGCATGAAGAACACTGATTTTAACTTTATTTTACACAACCAGGCCACGTCTGGTACACAGATATGAATTCTTATGATAATTTACATGTTTTTGTGAGGGAACTGTGTCAAAAATCTCCCATAATTTGTTACCCGACTGTCAGTTTTACAGGCATGCCTGAATGGGAAACATCACATGTCCAAACACTAAACACTGTCGCTTTAACAGATCAGTGACGGCATGAATGTCTTATTTCACAAATCCCAACCTTTTATTTATAATAAACCAACCATTATTCCTGATTGGAACAAAAAACATCTGAGTCCAGCAGGATTTCTGCAGAGCTTAGTTCCTGAATCTGCTCCACATTTAACTAGTCTTTAAATATGTTTTTCATAGATGTGAACTAAAGTTTCACAGCTATGAAATAAAATTGCCTGCTACAGCTTTACAACTGCAGTTAATTTTCATTCACAGTGAGTACTGAGCAGCAGCCTGTATGCTTTTATCTTTCATCCTAGCTTCATCCAGCCTTTGAGCAGCATTTCAGCTGCAGCTTCTGCAGAGATCGGACCATCAGAAACGTCTCCAAAGTGTTTCCCAAGAGAACACTGGTTTTCAGGACTTTATAACAATTGACCCATCTTACGCGACTTTTCCAAAGCTGGAGAAAAATAGGACTGGGAAAACTGTCCAAAAAACTCCAGACGTAACAGTTTCTCATCACTTTACATGTAATTTGAACTAAACTGATCTTTCCGCTGCTCGTTTTGATGGTTTTCTCTTGGGGAATGTTCCTGTAATTTCCACTGGTCAGCAGAAAAAAAATGCATTTTGAGTTTTTAAGATCAGTTATTTGCCCAATTTTATCAGGAGCTATGAAGTACTGCCCTCCTACACTAAGACATTCAGTTACAGAAAAGCACAAGTGTTATCAGCTACACATACTTTAGGTTTCAAAGCAAAACTGTTTTTTTTTTTTTGCAGTGAACATCCCCTGCGGCTGATAAATTTGACTATTGATGCAAAAAGCAGCATTTTACTAATTAAGCTGTTAGATTAATTGAGCAGATCCCAATTGAGTAAAAATAGGTCACTGATTAATCACTTATTTCTAAGCAAAAACAGTTTTTTTCCCAGTAACCTGATGTAAAAATTCACAATTTTCCCCTCATCTTACAGAACAAATGTGCAGAATTTTAACACCACCAGGTTTTACAAGTAGTTTTATTTCTCATTTTTCTGTCTAATTGTTTCACATTTGCAGTTTGAAGGGACAGTTTAATACAAGGGTCTCCAAACTATGGCTCTGGGACCAAAAACAACACGAAAATAAATAATATTTATTTTCATATCTTTAAAGGAAAAACTAGCTTTACGAGTTTTCTTATCTAATTTATGCAAATGTAGGAATAAAGTTTATGTGACAGAATGATTGTAATACGAGGAGAAAAGCGCTGATTAGTTTATGCTAGCAGTTTGTTAGCCTGTTAGCCACTTTATTAATCCATTAAAGTGTGGTTAAAAAAAAAAGTGCAGTTTTGCACACATACAGTAAGACATTGTGCAAAAATATGGCAAGTCTCTTTAAATATATTAAGTAGTAGCCGATTGGACAAGAGTTCTCATTTATCTGCCGAGTCTTCTGATTGGTCGATGTTGGGGGTGTGACACTGCATTGTTTTCCAGTAAATGGTAAATGGACTGTACTTATATAGCACCTTTTTAGTCAACCAGACCACTCAAAGCGCTTTACAACACAATCTGTGCCCTCATTTACCCACCAACACAGCTCTCTGCTACACCTCTACACAGCTAACCTGAATAAATCATCCTATAGAGTCTAATCAGTGCTTTAGGTCACATTCATACACCGATGGGGCACATCGGAGGAAGTGAGGGGTTCAGTGTCTTACCCAGGGACACTTCAACATGTGGCATGCTGGTGGAATCGAACCTCCAGCTGTCTCGTTGGAGGACGACTGCTCCAACCACTGAACCACAGCCAAATAGCCTCCTGAAACTTTTGAACCCCCTTAAATAAATATCCAACAAACTGAATTTATTTTGATGTATTAGGATCCAAAAATATGTTTTATTAATTATTAATATTATTATAATAAAAGCGTTTACTCCAGTAAATTTACAGGTATGTTGATATGCAATGCGGGTACACACTCAGTGTAAACAAAGGACTTTTATCTGCATACTTTACCCAACAGGTCTGAGCGTAAATATTTACGAAAACATCAGAAATGCAGGAATTCTCCATCCCAAACAGCTCTTCCAGGGACGTCACCGTTGTTTACAAATGTTTAGTCATGTCAGCTGTTTCCACAGGTAAACAAACACACTGATAGTTGGCAGGTGTCCACAATTCTTTTGACAAAATTGTTATTTTAAGGACACATCAAACATGGATATAAAAAAAAATACGAGGATTTTGTTTTGTGATGAGTACCTTTAACATAAATATAGATGGACTAATGCAGGCTTTCGTGTTTTAAATTTTATCAGTGTCCAAAAAATAAATAAAACCTTCCAACTTTTGGTCCTTACATTTAAAAACACCAATAAATGTCAACATTTCTTACAGATATTTAATTCTAAAATGTAATAAATAATACATTTTCATGCAGTTTGATGTAACAATGAAAGAGCGGCTTTATCTTTATTTAAATTTAATTTAGTGGGAGAAGGGTCAGAAATGACACTAGATGATGAAGGCTGCAGAACCCTGGTCTAACAGAACATAAACGTGCAAATGCATTGATTTATTTTATTTACTTTAAATTAAATTATTTTAAAGGCAAAGTAACACGTCATCTTACAGCAAAAGTGGTCAAATAAATGTAATATACTACAAAAAACACTACTTTTCTGGGATAATAGGTTTAAAGAGGTAAATTGATGTACCTTAGAACTGGTTGACGGATGTAAACAGTAAAGTATTTTGTTCAGGATCCACCATTTCCTTCATCTTTTTATATTTCCATAAATAATCAGGGCATTAAAGTATTGATTATGAACCCTAAAGGTGATGATCAGTTAGTGAGCAGGTGTATGATCAGTGGGTCATCCTCTGACCAGAGCAGACAAATAAAGAACATTTAAAAGTTAAAAGCCTGAATCCAGCTGCTTCCACCCACAGGACAGATGATGGGTTTCTCCTTCAGTCCTCCACTGGCTGCAGGTCGGAGCAAAAACTTCCCATTTGTTTAACTTTACATTTCAATAAAACAAGCGAAGCCTTCGAAAGAGTCGAACATTTAACTGGAAAAAAAACAAAAAAACCCGACCTGAAGCCGAGATAGAGGCAGAATGAAGTTTAAGGAGCACCGCGGGACAGGGCGGCTGTGGCAGCAGTTCATCCCCGAAAACTGTCACCGAAAAGCGGACTTACCTCCACCGAGTGTCCGCCGACCGCCGAGGGGTGAACAAGAAGCTCCGCCGGTCACCGTTCCCGGTAACAGTTTGTTTTCGTGGGTTTTAAAGTGTCCCGAAACCGCAACGGAGTCCCTCTCTGGTGTTAGTTTGTATCCGGACAGCGTGGAGTCGGAGCGGGAACAGCAGCGACGGTGACCGGCCAACCTGCTGCCAGCGCTCGGCACAGGGGGAGTAGCGGAGGTTGCGGTCGCGCATGCGCACAACTACAACTACTGCAAAAACAAAGATCGTCTAATGGTAGGATGTGCCACTCAACGGTGCTGTTTCATGTCTGGAGCTGGGCTTGTTCACACAGTTTTTCTACATTTAAGGGTTAATTAGTCACCTGAGCAAGGATTTTTTTTTTTTTAATCTAGGTTCATCAAAATTTCCATCACTCAAGTTGATGCCGTTAAAAATGGCATTTTTTTTTAGAGAGAGAGAGAGATTTTATGACATTAGGCTTGTTTATTTTATTGTTTATTGTTATTGTTTTAAAAAAAAATTCGCTGTTTGCTTTTTAAAATTGTTTCTTAGAATCCAGAGTTTTATTTGTGTTGTTCATAATATTTTCTTTTTGTTCAAATTACAAGATGTGTGAGTTTTTCTGCAGATGGCCTCTCAGCCAATTTTCTAACACTGAACTAAAATTGGAGTTTTAAATTGTAACTTTAAACAAATTACATCAAGAAAGCCAGTGGAACTGTTTATACTGGTTTAAAATGAATGGATGTCCATTCAGCTGTTTATTTAACATACATCTGCAGCCTTTAATTAGAAAACAGCAGTTTGATTACAGTCAGCAGTCAGGAGGGCTGCTACGTCATATTTTCAGGTTTTAGACAATCTAAAGATTTACAGTTTTACTTTAAAGCCCACAACAAAGTCCTTTACGCACCGTGTGACATTTAAAGATAAGATGATTTATCAGACTTTCTGTAAAAGCAGCACCTTCGCTTATAAAGCTGAGATTGCTTGCAGTTCCTCAGATTGAAGAAGTCTTTTGATAAAAGACGAAACGTATCATCTAAGAATAAATCGTCCAGAGGACCTGAGTCAACCTTGTTAGATTTTGTAGAAATAGTTTTGCAGATTTGATCAGCAGAGTTATTTCTGTGTTTTGTGGAGGTATTTTGTTGCCTCCACTGATTAAAAAAATTCTGATGTGATTTTGTACATGTTGCAATAATAAATGAACACTGAAGAGTATGCCACTCTTCACTAACCTGTGCAAAATGTGAACAACCGTGCAATCAAATGACACTTACGCATATGTTTTTATAAACATATACACATTTCATACTTGTCCATTTTCTGTTGTTACGCCTCGCTGTGCAGAAGCAGGAAACTGAATCACTGAATTGGGATTTAGTTGCAGTGATTTTTATTTGAAGTTTTTTTTATGTTATTAAAAATCAATAGATCTGTCTTGTTTTATTGCAGAATATTTGTATAAAAAAACTTGTCACTGAACTCATTTAACCTGAACAGTATCAAATGACCGTCCAGTTAATCTGAGGTGTGACATTTCTTTTAGCTCAGCTGTAATTGATGAAATCTGATAGATGAACTTTTCTCTTTTTCCGGCTCTGTGAAGCTCATTTAAATACAACAAAGGAGCTGTGGGGTGTGTGTGAACATTCACACCTAAAGTGTGAAGATTGTTGAAGTTTCAGCTCTGCAGCCTTTAGCGCAGAGGCTGCACAATAAATCATGGGGGTTTTGTTTATATGGTTGGATTTATTTGTTTTGTTTTTAGTGTCAGGAAAAAGGCTCATGTTCAGTCCATCAAACCCTTTTAAAATCACACAAACAAAAACTAGATTTTTATTGTTTTCTCGATCTTCATTTACTAATCTGATTTTTCACATGATGACATCACATATGTTCATTAAGACTCAGAAACATTAAAGATAAAAGATATGGCTGAAGTTTGAAGATTTTAATTTACCCAGAGATGCTAAACCTTTGAATAAAAAATGCTCTCTTCCAAAAACCTTCAGTTCTGAATGGTAAATGACCTGCACTTGTATAGCACTTTATCTAGTCCAAGGACCCCAAAGCGCTTCACACTACAGTCAGTCATTCACCCATTCACGTTGTAGCCACAGCTGCCCTGGGGCAGACTGACAGAAGTGAGGCTGCCATCACACCGGCGCCACCGAACCCTCTGACCACCATCAGTAGGCAGCTGAAGTGTCTTGCCCAAGGACACAACGGCTGAGACGGACGGACGGGGTTTGAACTGGCAACCCTCCAGTTACAGGATGAACCCGTACCGTCTGAGCCGCTGCTGCCCCAACTGAACCTGGATGGAGCAGTTATAAGCAGTCAGTATCTTACCCGCAGCAGACAGCAGAGCAACCTCAGTTTGGAGAATCAGGGAGAAACGTTAAGAGCTTCTCTGAGCAGGAAACATTCAAGAGTAAATGTCCACCATCTAAAGCAGCTTGAACTTAAACTCTCCCAGTAGTTTGGTAAAGCAAGATGAAGTTGTTTTTTTTTTCATCTCATCAAACCTGAATGTTGCTGCACTGTGACTGTTGGTGGAAAATTGTGAACTGCCTTCAAAAGGAAATTTCCAAAGCGTTTCAAAACCTTCACAAGGATTTTCAACTTCTTGTTGCAGGGCCTTGAGTCTGTGTAGCAAGAATTCTGACAAATTTTCTCTCAAAATAATCTCAGAGTCACTGCAGACATCTGGAACCTGCCTCAAGCCTTTCTCAGTTTAATTTCAGTCAGTCAAGAAATGTGAGACAACTTGGAGCAGGGGCTGAAATTGTGACTTTGCTTGAGATTGTGCATAAGGCTGTTGTTAAAATTTGACCAAAATGGCTACACTTTAAAGGATCAAAGCTTTCGATTTACTGGTTCTTCTATGTTCCAACCCTCACCTTCATGAGATGTGAATCATGACTAAAAGAACATGATCCTGGATACAAGTGGCTAAAATTAGTTTCCTCTGTAGGGTGGCCGGGGTCAACTTTAGAGATAAGGTGAGGAGCTCAAAGTAGAGCTGCTGCTCCTCTGCATCAAAAGGAGTCAGCTGAGGTGTTTTGGGCTAGGAGGCCTAGGAGGTTATCTAGGCACATTCCACTGGGAGGAGACCCCAGGACAGACTTACTGGAGGTATTATACATCCTCTCTGGCTTAGGATCCCTCAGGAGGAGCTGGAGAGCATTGTGGGGAGAGGAATGTCTGGCTTTTCCTCCTGGACCTGTTACCTCCGCGACCCGACCACGGCTAGATGACAGAAAATGAATGGATGAATTTCTCAACATAAGATGATCTTAGTCTGAAATTCTGGCACAAAAGGCAACGGGTGATATGCATTCCTTCAAGAAATGATAGGCCTTTATTTTCCTTTTTAAATTTCATCAATCAGCTGGACTCGGTTTGACTTTTCTCACTTTCCTCTGCTGGGTGTAGGCGGGATCAGCTGCTTATCATCGCAGCTTCATGTGGAGCTGTGACAGAGATGGATTCTGGGGGATACTGATCCCAGGTGGACATCTCAGTACGTGTGTTCACACCTAGAAATAAAATGTGCTACATGCAACTTCAGTGACATAAATGCAAGAATCAAGGAGCAAAGAGAAAACCACTCAGCTAATCTGTCTGTAAAATCACAAACACATCCAGTGAGTTAAAAACAGAAAACACAGCAGCATCACTCTCCATGATCCATAGATGGTGTGGTCCCCGAGATAAACAAGAGCAAATTCATTTCTTGTTTCCATGTTCCATTAAAAACTGAATTTATTAAAACAAAAACAAACAGGACTGAGAGTTGAGGTGTTTACAGCTGCTTTGTCTACTGCTGCTGCAGAAAATAAATGTGAAACAAGCAGATTTTCTTTCCTTAAATGATAAATCCTGTGAGTTTGTGCACAGCTTTTCACAGATTATAACAAAAACACACCAATGAGCACAAAGATTCACACCTAAACCAGAAATAAACACAGCAGGACGGCATAAAACAAACAGAAAAGATACAAAAAAACAACCAGAGTTACAAATAGATTGGAAAGAATCATAATGAGACACTAAAAAATAAGTGTTGCTTCCATCCTTCAGACTTTATTTTATTAACGCCTATTGCTGAAAGAGGTGTCTGTGTGTATCTGTCTGTTAGAAAAATATCTCTTGAACCACTGGTCAAATTTTAATGAAACTTTCAGGAATGTAATCATTACATGTACCTCTACAACTGATTAACCTTTGGAGTCAATCCAATTCAAGATGGCCACCATCTAATCAACTATGAGTAGACACAAAAAATGGCTATAACTCAGCCAGTTTTACATATATTGAGCTAAAATTTGATGTGGTATTCACTACACATACTCTGAGTGTGACAATTTCAGATATTGCATGAGATTCTGCATATCTTTCTATTTTCAAGGTTTGACCAAAATGGCTACAACGCCATCATTTCTCAATATCTTGGTCTAAAACTTTGACACTAAAGGTGGCGGGCGATATGCATTCCTTAAAGGAATGCTCTGCCTTTAATTTCTCTCTGTCTTTCTGATTCTTTGTTCTTCTGTTTTGTTTAATCCAGTTTAAAGTATGAGGGATATGAAGAAAGCTCCCCCTGAAACCGATCAGAACTGTGTTTTTAGTTTCAAGAATCTGCAGCAGAGTGAGACCTCACAGTTTTCAAAATCCTTTCAGGTGCAAAAACAGAGAAGCTTTTTTTTTTTCTTCTTCTTCTTCTTT
>JAOXNZ010000001.1:28165697-28186318 GCA_028566095.1 Kryptolebias brasiliensis | reverse complement strand
ACCCCCCCCCCCACCCTCACCCAGAAAGACAGAGGGGAATGACTTGAGGTGGATGGACAGTCAGAGTAAAGGTTCACTCAGAAACTGTATCCCAGAGGAACCTCGTGTTGTTTTAACTCATTTTTGTTTTCATAACTTTTTTGCATAAAATAACATTTGGCAATAAAAAGGTCTCAAGGGCGTCCAAACACTGGATTTGTGCTCTAGTAGTAAACTTCGTCCAACTGGGAAGTTTGAAACTATTATTAACTTAAAAAAATAGTGAAATTATTGCCCTTACACTCTTTATTTGGGTCTGGTCAGCATCAGAAAGGAAGCCCCGGATGTTGTCTCCTCCATCACTTCCACCAGCTCTTCTGGGGGGACCCTAAGGCATTCCCAGTGTCGAGAGATAAAATCCCTCCAGCGTGTCCTGGATCAGCCTCTCAGATCCCCCATGAAGGCCATGCCCTGAACACCTCCACAGGGAGGCGTCCAAACAAGATGTCTGAACCACCTCAGCTGGCTCCTCTCGATGTGGCGGAGCAGTGGTTCTTCTCTGAGCCCCTCCTGGATGTCCGAATTCCTCATCCTCTCTAAGACTGAGCCCAGCCATGATCTCATTGTGATCTTTCACAACTATGTGAGAAACTTTTAAATTCGGACAGAAAACCACTACTGAGAGTTTCACACAGCTTTTCCTCTTTGGCTGCATTTTGCTTTAATAAATAATGACATGATGGAATCTGTTGTGTGTTTTGTACACTTGCATTTAGATTTGAATTATTTTATAACCTAGTAAAGACCAGATTGTTATCTCCAGTTGTGTAAGGTGAATGCAGAGCAATTCTGTTTGGGTGTGTGTGTGTTTGCCTGCACAAAAATATCTCATTACCAACTGAATGGATCTTAATGAAACTTTCAAAAGTAATCACTGTGTTGATATCTACAACCAATTAACTTTTGTACTCAACCTTATTCAAGATGACTGACAGCCAATTGACCTAAGAAAACACAAACATGGCTAAAACTCAGAAAATTGTTCAAACATTGAGCTCAGATTTGCTGTGATAGTAGTTGAATATTGTCCCCAACTCATACTCTGAGCACAACACGTTGCTCAACATCTTTGCCTAAAACCTTGACATTAACTGTTGGCGTTGAAAATAATTCACAACTCGAACTCCAGGCACTAACAGGTCATGTGTGATAATGTTGTTTTCAAAGTTTGCCCAAAATGGCTATGACTCATTTCTCAACATGAGATGATTTTAGTCTAAAACTCTGGCACGAAAGGCTGCGGGTGATATGCATTCCTTCAAGGAATGTTAGGCCTTTATTTTTTATGTCCTGGTATGTAAAGCCTTGTAGAATTGAAAGAGGGTGGACTTTCTTTTTCCTATGTGCCATTACTTGTTGACGTCGTCACTGATTATTCCTCATGGTGTCATGGTCCTGCCGCTGCTCTGAGGGATAATCTGTTATTTTAGCTTCTTTCTTGACCTCTGCCACACACAAATACACAATGGAAGGGTGGTCTCAGCAACAATCAAATCTCCAAGACAACAGGTGAACAACGAGAACTCTGGGGGGTGCAGGGAGATGTTGAAAAAGGGGGGGAGTCATGTTGACCTTGGCCTCAGTGCAATGGTCAGATGGGGTGCGAAGGCCACCGGCCGTGAAGGCAGAGGAGGAGGAGGATGAAGAGCATGGAAGGATAAAAGCTGTGACGCCTCTCGCTCTCTTCAGACCTGCAGTGATTAATGACAAAACACACACACACATCGGCGAGCTGACCCCAGTGAGGCTGCTGCTCAAACATCGGGCCTCGGCGCTTTGACGTGGTCATTTTCCCAACACTTCTGATTGATGAGTGATTCCTTTCCCACCACAAATTATGGTAATAATGCTGAAAGAGAGGAGACGCAGCGAGTCTGCAGCTGCTCCCTGCAGCTCTGATCCCACCGAATACACAGACTCACAACTTTAATGCTTACTCTTAAAAAGCAGATGGGATCTTTTTTGCCCCTCTTTGATTTTTAATAACTTGCTTCAACAGTGCAGTAAAGATTTCTTGAATATTTCTAAAAAGTCTCAACTTGCATTTAAATACAAAAAGTCATGAATCAATAAAATGATCTGAGTTCTAATTTTCCACTGACCAAATAATGCACTTCTGCAAGTGTTCATCTAAACCTTGTGAGAGAATTTGATCTTTTTTCAACCCACTAATAAGAAATAAAATGAGATAAAGACCTAGAATTCCTTGAAGGAATGCATATCACCTGCTGCCTTTCATGCCAGATTTAAAATAAGGGATGGAGTTGTAGCTCCTTTGGTCAAACCTTGAAAATGACATTATGCACAATCTCATGTCAGACTATGTGTTGTGAATGACTCTCAGCTACTACCACATCAAATGTAGCTCAATATCTGTAAAATCGACTCAGTTATAGTCATTTTTGTGTTGATTAGATAATGTTGTACATCCAGTGATTAGGTTCCAAAAGTTTCATTTATGCCCCTCTAGTTGATAAGATATTTTGCTAACAGGCAAACTGAGTTGACTTCAACAGTTCCTGCTAAAGTTTTAATCAAAGATCTAGTGCAATGAGTAGTGTTTGGAGTATCAGCTATTACTAGGCCAAATTTTAGCTCAATATCTGTAAAATCGACTGGGTTACAGCCATTTTTATGTTTTTTAAAGTCAGATGGCTGGGGCAGCTATTTTGAATTGGATAAACTCCAAAAGTTAATCAGCTGTAGATTTACAAAAAAATGATTTCTGAAAATGTCATTAAAATCCATCCAGTGGTTAATGGGATAATTTGGTGACTAACAGACACACCCTGACACGGGCTAAAACATCACTTCACCTTTCAGCAGCGGGTCACAACACACACAGAGATACAAAAGTGATTCTCACTTTAACTTTGATTTTTATTTATTGAAGACAACAAGAACCTAAGATGTTAAAATGTCTCATCAGCTTCATGTTAATCTAAGAGGATGTGGCCGAGGATATCTGGGGCCTGATGATGCAGTAAAAAAGGGTTTATTAAACAGGTGATGAGAGCAGGTGATTGCAATCATAAATTTGGCACAAAAGCAGAATCCATAAGAGATGTTTGAAGAGGAAAGATTTGCAACAGATTTCTTATTACTTGTTTCCCTGCTCCAATACACCTGATTTGAATCAATGGGTGATTAACAGGCTTCTGCAGAACATGAAGAGGTGATTTAACCATTGAATCAGGTGTATTGGAGCAGAGAAACAAGTAAAACATGCAGGATAGTGGCCCTCGAGGACCAGGGTTGGACACCCCTGGTTTAGAGGTTGGTATAGCAAGGGTGAACGCAAGAATGCAGCAGACAAGCAGGCAGATATGATCCAAAAGTTTTAATTTAGAAAATAAAAAGACAAGTAAGCAAGTGACAGAACAAAAGGACATCAAGGACCAGGGTTGGACACCCCTGCACTAAACCGTCACAAGAATCCCTTACTGTTGGACTCTTTAAGACAGGTTTGCAGAAGGAATGAGTTCAAATAATACTTGAAACTCCTCAGTGTCAAAATGTCTTTTAAGTGCAGTGAGAAAAAATGCCAACTTTACAAAGTAGTAAAAAAATTTAGCTGCTTAATTCTTTGGAACGTGCTGCAAGCCTGAAATATTTTTTCACAATCAGGATCTTCAGACGTTAAACTAAAACACAGAAACTTTTACAGAAAAAAATTTATATTTTATCATTTTATGTTTTGAAAAGAGCAACAAGTGTTTGACAGAAAGGAGATGAGTATGAGTTTTTAGAAAACGACAAATCCATAAAGAACATGCAGTTAAGTGATCAGTTTCACTGTAAAAAAAGTTGGTATTGCTCCCTGTTAATTGACTAATGAAGCTTTTGTTGTTACTAATTACAAAGACCCTGAAACTTCAGTTCAGTACAGTTTAGTTAATTTATATAGCACAGATTCACAACAAAAGTCATCTCAGGACATGTTACAAAAACATTCACAGTACATTATAAAACACTAATTAGTAAACAGCAGATTGTGTTGAATCTTTATTTCATCGCAGTCTCCCATCCTGAGAGTGGCGACAGTGGAACAGAATGACTCCCTTTTAACAGGAAGAAACCTCCAGCAGAAGCTTAGTCTTAAGAGCAGACAGGGTGTCAGCCTCACGGACAGAAACTGGAAGTTGGTTCCACAAGAGAGGAGCCTGAGAACTGAACGCTCTGCCTCCCGTTCTACTTTTGGAAACTTAGGAACCACCAGTAAACCTGCAGTTTGAGAGCGAAGTGCTCTGTTAGGAAAATATAGAACAATATGATGTTTAATATAAGATGGAGCTTGGTTGGTGAGAGCTTTGGATGTTAGGAGTAAGATTTTAAATTATATTCTGAATCTGACAGAAAGTCAGTGGAGAGCAGCTAAAACTGGAGAAATCTAATCTCTCCTCCTAACTCTGATCAGAACTCTGGCAGCAGCATTTTGGACCAATTGAAAACTTTTTAAAGAGTTTTTTGACAGTAAAGAATTACAATAGTCCAGCCTAAAAGTGCATATGCCAGTTTTTGTAATCCCTTTTAGAGAAGATGTTTCTAATTTTAATAATATTGCACAGGTGGAGGAAAGCATTTATGGTCATTTCTTTTATTGTGGGAGTTAAATGACTGATCACAATATCACCAGGTTTCTTTTACATTAGAATAAAGGTCAAATTAATGTCATCCAGAGGAAGTGAAAAACTTCAGATCCATAAACAACAACTTCCATCTTGTCTGAGTTTACTAGCAGGTTTTTATCCGTCTAAGACAAGCTTGTAATCTAAGTAACTGTTTGGATTCATCTGACTTCATGGATAAATATAACTGAGTATCATCAGCATAACAATGGAAATTTATCCCATGCCGTCTAATAACTTCCAGACCAACATGTCCTCCTCTGGCTGTCCAGCAAGTGTTGCTTAAAATAAACATTGCAGATGATTGGCTGTGAGGACGCGGTGATGTCAGAGCGCCTCTGCAGCTGTGCGTCTGCAGCTGGGGTTGAACAGTGATGCAGTGTGTGTGTGTGTGTATTGTGTGTGTGGGGGGGGGGTTGTGATGATGGCGGATCGGTAGCAGACGGGTGAGATGTCCCGGGCGTCTCTGGCTGGTATGGGAAGGGAAGAGCGAAGAACAACAAACTCACATGCTTAACACACACTGCATTGTTGTCTTCGTGTGTGTTCGTGTGTGTGATAAAGTCAAAGGTTATTAGATCTGGTTAATTTTGAGTCAAGCACAATGGCGTCATCTGCTGCATTCCTTCTCCACAGAACAGGGCAGCAGGGACATTTTGCGGGAAGTGATGGGGCGCCGATGATGGCGATGATGTTGATGATGATGCTGTTTGGGTCAGTGTATTCACATATGGGTGTGTGTGTGCGTGTGTGAACGTGAGGGATTGGGGTGCATGTCATATAAACACTGCAATCCCTCTCACACCCCCAAACAGAAAATGTAACCCCTTTCAGCCTCGCCAACACTCAGCTGCGACAACTTTGTCCAAAACTGATGCTGAAGATTGAAGTCATGCACACACACACACACACACTCCCCCACATATATGTTTCTGCGTGTGTGTGTTTGTGTGTGTTATGGGAAGGAAGGAGGCAGAGAGGGATGCTGGGAAGGAGGTCGTGATGTGACGTCATCCTGTGATGCTCCTCCGCCCACATCCGTTCCCCTCCCATCATCTCCATCCTCCTGCTTTTTACTCTGCAGCAATGCGTGTGTGTGTGTGTACCAGTGATGACACAATCCAGGTCATGTGACTGTGGAGGTGGTGGTGATGTTAGGAACAGGAGGAGGAGCAGGAAGCGAGTGACCCGGAGCAGAAATCAGTGATACAGGAGCTGCTTGACGCCATCCAACATGGAGGCCCAAACCGGAAGAAAACGCGATTTCTAAACGTTTTAACACTGCGTCACATGTCCATGGTCGCATTTATCTTGTAAAACACACACATGACTCTCGTGTTGACTTGTGGAAATGAAAATAAAAAGCCAGTTTTTCACCTTTTTATTTGGTCTGATGTCCTAAAACAGGAGATAAGCAGCCATGAACATCATGGATGTGAGAACTTTAGAGCTTTTTTTACACATTTAACATCAACTTTGCTTCATCTGATCTGTTTTTTTTTAAGTACACCAGATATTCTAGAGTCACTCATGTCAGCCTTTTGGGCTCCAGCTCTCATCAGTAATCAGTCCATACCTCATCAGCAGATGACAGCGAGGTTAAACGGCTGCAGCGATCTCACTGATCATTACACCGCTCTGCTAATTGTTTCCTCAAGATATCTTTGTCATCAATACGACTGTCGATTCTGATCAATTCCTTCTGCAGGGGAACTTACTGTAGCTGCAAGTGAAGGCAACTCTCACCACCAGGATAAGTATATCAGCACTTGTGAGGAAAGGTTTTATGGTTTTTGTGGAGGTTTTGCTGCCTGATCAGAATGTAAAACATTTTTTGTCCCATGTAAGAAAAATAAGGTTATTCTGTTGCTTTAGTGGAGGTAAAACAGCTTTCCAGACCTCTGTCTTTAAAACTATGATTTTCTAGAGTTTTAATTTTTGTTAAAACATTTCTTGGTAGAAATCTAAATCTTTATATGGAGGTTTTTGATATGGCTACATTACTACTACGTCATCAAGTCCTGGATTCTGCTAAGGCAACTAAATTTCCTTCTGGGATTAATAAAGTCATCTTATCTTATTATCTTTATCTTAATTCAATAAGACAACGGATGTAAGCAAGAAAACCAGATACCAGCGCCTTTTTCCTCATCAACCTTTGCACACAAAAGTTTATATTTTGTCCCTGAAACATTGTCATTTTAGCCCTTTTGAACCTGAAAACAAAAGGTGGCACACACTTTAATGCATTTTATACACACGCATTATATGTGAAAACTTTGTTATGACTTTCAGATCAAACGCCACAGACTTCACTGCAGTTTGAATGATGTTAGGACAGTTTTGGACTTGCTGGAATACCTGCAACGTGTCTGTGAGTTTCTGCAGAGACAGTTTTTAGTTTAGGAATGTTTTTTTTTTTTTAATAAAGTACATTATTAAAGAAGAGAATTGTCAGTCAGGTTGTGTGAACTGATAGCAGACACACCTCCCTGAGATTTCTGATCCTCTGAACTCCGTCCCAGAGCAGCTCAGCTCCTCCAGCAACACGCTGGGAGCGGATTACAGCAGCAAATTAGCCAGAAGAGACCCGATCCATCTGAGGCGACCTGACGCTGTGGTGTGAAAATCAAACAGACCCCCGTCCCAAACCTGAAGGGGGCCAAAGTCTGACAGAGCGCTTGGTTTGTTCTGCTGCTGACACCTTTTCAGGTTTTTACTGCAGTTTTCTTGTGTCATTAAAGACAAATAATAATAATAAAAATCACTTCAAACTGAAGAGATTATTTAGAAACAAACAAAATACGTTTCCTGTAAAATGTGACACTTTGTTTGATATTTTCACACCTGTTTTTTAATTCAGCTTACGACAAAACACATCATTTCAACAATTCAACAATCTTTCTTTTATAATAAACATTTGCCATTTTCATCCCATTGCCGTTTCCTTCTCTTACTTTCACAGCGACAAATTCAGTCGAATAATAAATAAAATTTTGCTTTTGTTCGCGGCGTTCAAATTTCTTTAGAATAAACCAAACAGTAGCATTTTTTCCATTTCTAATAAATAAATTGAGCTGAAAATTTAAAGCCATCTGAAAGAATCAAAACATGAGGCCTTGTGATTAAATATTTGCTATTTTAATTCCTTATCATCCCATTTCCCCCCAGATTTAACCTCATTTTATAGCTGGGACAAATTAAATCAAAATAAATGAAATCTCCAAGATGCAAGGAGGAAAAAGGGACAAGAAAATAAATCAAAAAACACAAATAAAAGAAGATAAAACAAGCAACAAAAAAATGAGATTCTTCCAGTTGGTGTTAATTCTTTATTATTCATTAAAAGCAGAATCTGAACAAACGAATTCCGTCTTTATTGGCTTGTAATGGCGCCTTTTATCAAAAGGATAAAGGGCTTGGAAAAGGTCACGGTTTGTTAAACAAAATTAAAATGATACATTCCTGGAGAATTATGCAAATTATAATCCCCAAAAACGCCAACAAAAGGCGGCAACAAAAGCTCACCAGTGGGGCGACAATAAAACCTTCCCTCTGCCAGGAAAAAGTGCGAAGAAGGAGGGAAGCTGCAGGAGAAATCTTAGTTTCACTCCAGCAAGTAAGAAAAAACGTCCAGCTTGTAAAATACTTCATTATTATCCTTTTTCTCCTCCTTCTGCAGGCTTGTCATCAAAACCCGAGGCGTTCATTCCTGCTAAAGGAGCCAAAGCTTAGAAATAATTTCAGTTTTTTTTTTAAGATAGAGCTAAGAGAATAAAAAAAGTGGCCCTCTAAAGGCCCTGAATGAAAAACCCTCCAATCACAGGGGATTAAAACTCAAAAAGAACGAAGAAGATGATGCATTTGTGGTTTGAAAAAATAAAAACAATGATCGAATGAGCCACATGCAGAAAGCAGGAAGAGATTTTTCTGCCCTCTCCAAAAAAATCAAAAAATCAAAATCAAATAAACCTTCAGGAGTGCAGGAACATCCAGCAACAGATGTCCAGGCACAATTCTCGGCTTGGATTTGAAATTTCACAAGAATTGCGTTTGGACAATCAGCAGCTAGAGCTCGAAAACACATTCAATAAATTCAAAGTAAATAAATAAAAAACTGAAACTTTCACAATGAAATAAGGTTTCGATCAGAGGTGAAATGTTTGTGAGTCTTTCCTCTTGTTCAGAGTTCACGCGCGGCTCAGAGTGCGCGTCGGCACTCAAACGCATCATCAGGCTGATAACAAAACTACAACTAAAATCACCTGAGAGCCAAACGGAGCAATCCCAAACTCCCCAGCGCCATATCCTCAGATCTGCACCTGTTACGACACATCTGTCTCCTTCATCCCTCCATCAGCCTTCCTCCTCCTCCTCCTCCTCCTCCTCCTCCTGAGAAAAGCTTCCCCCCCTTCAAAAAAAAAAAAGCTGCGTCTTTTCCCAAACCTGCAAAAAACATTTTAAAAATATAATAATAGTAAAAAAGACCTAACGTCCTGCAGGTTTTCCTGCTGCTGCTTTAGTTCCAGAGGAGGTAGGACGAAGGAGGCAGGACGCAGGAGGCATCAGAGGAGGCGAAGAGGTTGGATGCTTCCCCGGGCTGGATGCAGGGAGGACGGGGTTCGAGCGGAGGGTCTACCGCCTCTGTCTCCTCCTCCTCCTGCTGCTCCCGCTCCTGCTGCTCCTCCTTCTCCGCCGGGCGGTGCGGAGGCCCTTTTTCTGGGGTTCCTCCGACAATAAGCGCCGGTGCGTCCGTGTCACCGAGAGAGAGGCTCCGGAGTGGGGCCGCTCCGCTCCTGGTACTGAGGTTTGAATAAACACATACACACGCACCGCGGGGGGGAGGGAGGGGGGATGATAAATGCCCATTGTACCCGGAGGAGGAGGGGGGAGGAGGAGGAGGAGGAGGATAGGAGGAGTAATGAATCTGCACTGAGGGAGAGAGCAGCTGCCAATGAAGGAGAGAAACTCTTAAAGAAACAAGGCGCTCATTTTCTGCTTTTTCTTTATTTCTAATCAGAAATAAAACACTTGGTAACACACTCCTCACACACTTCACACACACACCTCACACACACTTTACAGTAACACACACCTCACACACGTCTCAGGATGACGTGTTCCTGACACAGTTGGAGCTCGCGGAGACTTCCCTCACTGATGATGTGATGTTTGGAAAACAATAAAAACAACAACAATAAACAACAGGGTTCATACAGACACTGTGACCCTGAACGCACCAAAATAAATGTATTAAATATATAAACAGGCACCAAAAAGAGCCACTGTTCAGAAATATAACTATAGTTTAAAAGTATTTTTAATTTTACTTTTTTAAAAATATTTATTTGAAATGTATTTATTTTTAATAACCAATAATTATATTGGAAAATATTTCATATTTATAAATCCACCTTTTCATGACAGCTTAAAACTGCACAAATTAAATTAAAATAAGTGCAAAATGTATTTATTTTACAATAAATAAACCCCAATAAAAAATGTTGCATTAAAAAAACACTGAAATGTTTTTTTTATCTCACAACAACTTGTAAAAAATCTTAAAAATGAACATTTTTTTTAAATTAGGTTATAAGGAATAACTTTAAGCAGTCAGTATCTTACCTGCAGAAGACAGCTGTCAGTGAATCACTCTACTGTCCTCTTCAGGTAATATAATGACTGCTCCTAACTACTACAGACAACCCCAAACACACACAAAAAAACAGTAAAACACAAAAGAAATGATCTGTTTTTGCATATATTATATATATTTTAAACTCTTACACGCCTCATGTGTTTGTTTACGTACGGAAACAGCCAAAGGGACTGAAAATAGATCCACGACAGAGCCGTTTGGGATGGAGAAGTCCAACAGTTTTGATGTGTTGGTACATATTTCCTCTCAGATTTGTTGCGTAAAGTTTGCAGATAAAAAGAAACAGTAGTTTGAAAACACACATCTCTCTTTTTATGATGCTCCACTGCCTGAGCCATGATGTTTATTTTTGATGGCTGTCTTACTCAGTTTTTTCTTTCTTTTTCCTCGTTTAGCAGCAGATTCACTCTCATATTTCCACCTTCTCTGAGACGCTACGCTTTTCTAAGATGCTACCGACATCCAGTCTGATAGGTTAATCACGTGACTCAAACTTCAGTGTGGTTTTTGGACAATTCACCCAAGTGCTTTGTTTACATTGAGTGTCTTTGCTTTTCAGAATTACCTATTATATCTGAAAAACTACCAGAGTAAATGCTTACAAACTGCACCACTTGATATCAGTCAGAATAACCTTATTTATGTTTGATTTCATAGTTTGGAATGACCTTTAATGGGATTAAAGGAGGACTAAAGAGTTGAGGTGAGACGCTGGGAGAATTCAGCCAATCAGGAACGGTCGTCCCTGAAAGCTCCACCTTAAAAGCATCAGATCTTCTCCACAGCATCTCCCAACCAGGAGGATTTTCAGAGGTAAAATATAATTAACGCTGTAATTCCTGCAGTTTAAATAAAGCAAAAGGTCCTGATGTTTAAACACAATTAACACTATTTATGGAAATATTCTGTAAAAATGCAACAATTGCAACAAACTTGCTGTTTTTGCTTCCAATCGGGCACAAATTTATTTATTTTTGGTCAAAATGTCCTAAACTTGATCAATTTCTGCAGATTAAAGGAACACATTTAATTCATTTATATCCCTTGCTTTAGAAAGGTGAAAGATGGGCAATCATGTAACTGCCTGTGCTCATTTGTGTGTCTGTTGGCAAAATATTTCATGAACCAATGAGCAGATTTTAATGAAACTCTCAGAAAGTAATCACTAGATGTATGTCTACAACTGACTAACTTTTGGAGACAACCCATTTCAAGATTGCTGCTACTGCTAATCAACCTTAGCAAACACAAAAATAGCTATAACTCAGGCAATTGAATAGATATTGAGCTAAAATTTGCTTTGGTAGTAAGTAACTGAGATTAATCTCCAATACATACTCTGAGCGCTAACAGATTGTGAGAGATTTAGGAATATCACGTGCGATTGTATATAAAGTTATTTTCAAGAATTGACCAAAAAGGCTAAAACTCAATAATTTTTCAAGATAATATGATCATAGTTTAAAATTCTGCCATGAAAGGCAGAAAAGTAATGGATAAATAAAGCAACACTGTTAAAGCTCTAATGTTGCATGACTAACACAGTTGGAAACATTGATTAGAGTTTTAAAAACTGAAAGTCAGTGCAGCTCGTCTGAATTAGCCTCATCACCACCGCTGGAGTCAGGGTGTGTGTGTGTGTTTTGTGCCCCTGCAGACCCCCCATGGTGCAGCTCCTCCTGGCCAGAGAGTAAAAGGGGGGAGATTTGTTGGGTGAGGGTCCCATCCCTGAATAAATTTCAGGTCTTCTCTAAAGGCCCGGGTGTCCAGCCTGCTGCTGACCTCTGACCCCTGCAGAAGAAAAGTTATTGAAGCTGCCCGTGAAGCCTCCTAAAGCGGAGGAGAGGCTGGGAAAGTGGCCTGATGGAGGCAGAGGGTGGTTCAACAGGGTCACAGCATAGAAAGCGGGAGGTTTTTGGAGGGTGGGGGTCCCCATCCACCTCTCCGCTCATGTCCACAAGTGTGTCCGTGCAGCTATTGTGACTCAGAGCTGCAGCAGGACAGAAGGCCCCCACACAAACCGGGTCTAAACAATGTTTGCCCCCTTTTGTTTCTCGCCTGCCTTTCTTCTTCACCCCTCCATCCCAATCTACAGGCCTCCTTTGTGCTGATTTTCCTCTTTCAGCGGCTCGTCAGCCTCTTTCCGCTGTTTTATATGCTCTTTTCTGGCTTTATTTTTTTTTTTGTGTGTGTGTGTCACCTCCCCCGCAGAAGTCCTCAGTCCCTCTGCAGGCATCCTCTGCAGTGTGAGAATGTAAGGGATGCTTCTCATTAAGGGCAACTAATTGATGTAGAATGTAATTAGTGTGACAATCGGGTGGGGAAATCAATATGTTTTAAGTCAAAAGAGCCACAGTGATGAGAGTAAAATGAGGAGCAGAGCGTGAGGAGAAACGTCTGTTTTAGGGACATCAGCATGTGGAGACTCTGAACTCTGTCACAAACAGAAGAAAAACTGAGCTTTAAGTAAACAGGGTTTGCTTTGGTTCAGTTGTCAGAATTTATTAGTGGAACTTGAACAATAGGTAAGAAAACTGAAAGCCTGATGCATATCGCCCTCCGCCTTTCATACCAGAGTTTTAAACTGAATTCATTTTATGCTGAGAAGAGACAAAGTTATAATTGTTTAGTCAAACCTCATAAAAGACCTCATGCAACGTAGTGAAATTGCACGAGACATGCTGGATCTCAGAGTACACTATAAAGACAACCCTCAGCTACTACCACACCAGATTTTAGCTCAGTATATGTAAAACTCAAGCAGTTATAGCAATTTTTGTGATAGATGATGCCAACTAGCTGTGGTGGCCATCTTAAATTGTGGTGACTCCAAAAGCCATTAATTACATTCTGAGTTTCATTAAGATCCACCAATTGGTTCATGAGATATTTTGCTGACAGACAGACAGGGTTGATGCCAACAGTTGCCAGTGTTATATGTAAAAATATTGTACAATATGTAGTGCTCCAAGTATGTGTTGGGAATGACCCTCAGCTACTACCACACCAGATTTTAGCTCAGTATATGTAAAACTGACAGGTGTATCCACTTTTGACTTTGCTCTGATTGCTTTGCTTTGACAGCCATCGTGAATCAGGTTGACTCCAGAGTTTAATTAGTTGTAGATGTACATTTAGTGATTGATTTCTGAGGGATTCATTAAATCTGCCCAGTAGTTCACGAGATGTTTTGCTAACAGACGCACAGACAAGGGCAAAAACATCACCGCTTCGCCTTCAGCAGCGGATGTTAAAAAAGTAAAAAAAAAAAAGAATAACTTAAATAATTCAAGGCTTCTACAGGCAAAATCAAATGTGGAAAATATATTTCAGCTTTAAATCATTTTAAATCAAACAATAAGAATCCAGATTGGCCTGAAGTGGCTTTGAATAATAATCTGCTGCAGGGGCTGCAGGATTTGTTCACTCTTGGTTATAAAATAGAAGGAATGATAGACCTTAAAAATAATGAGTGAAGTCTTTCTTGCACTTTTCTTTCACAGCTTGAATTTCCTGACGGTCAGTCGCCTCGCTCAGATCGAAGATTTCAGGGTCTCACGTATGCAGATGTAGTTAGAAAAAACAATGAGACAGATTTTTACAGAAACACAACTCGTCTGTATGTTTATTTTTTATCAAACAGCAGAAACACAAAACTGTGTCTCACAGATGTGTGCAGGAACGCCTTGTGGTGCTAATCGTTGTAAAATGACATCAATAAAAAGATAGTTTTTCTGAAAATAGCAGCAGTTTCTAAGTTTCACTGACTTTTTTTTTAGCCTTAATCAGATAGAATGATCTCCAATTGGCGTCACCATGGCAACCTGACCTCACCGCTAATGAGCCTCTGATCATCAGAAGCTTTTCTCATTTCACTTTGATAAATTCAATTTGAACTTTTCAGCAGTCAGTAGGAGAGAAAGGACGAGGAGTTGAACAGTCTACTTTCTGCAGCAGCAAACGTTCCCGTCTCCTCTAAGATCGAACGGTGAATAAGTTTGAAATGTCTTTCAAAGTTAAAAGTTCAGCTTCAGCTCTGAGCAGCTGCAGAGTCTTCAGAAGGTGAAGCTGATGGTTCCCTCTGTTTCCTGTGCTGCGCTGCTTGTCTGCCCCCTGCTGGTGAGGAGGCAGACTGGGAGTCCGGTGGGGAGAGCTGGGAGAGAAGGAGGTCCACGCTCTGGACCAGAACTGAGTCCAGAATCTTCTGCTCCTCAGAGGTAAACCTGCTCAGGACGTGACGCTCCACAGACGTTTTCCCTGACGGCCGTCCGATCCCGACTCGAAGCCGGAGCATCACCTGCAGGAGAGAGAGAGGACGCGAACATCCTGTAGATCAGACACGAAGTTTACTTCTTACAGCCGACAACACGTTCCAGAGTTATTCAGCAGTTGATTTAATGTCTTAGCTTTTAGTTCCAGGCATTCAATCATAAAACTAATGTGACCATAAAATATATCTACATGTTTTTACTCCATTGTCTTCCTGTTTAGAGTTTCTTTTAATGTTTTTTGTGATCAAACTTCCACCTGCTTTGTGCGATTTTCCTTGTTCAAAGATCAAACTGTTTGGTTCGATCAGGAACAGTGTGCTACGATGTTTAGTATTTGTAACTTTTATCATTTTTTAAATATTTAACTTTAAGTACAAATATTTTACCAACAGAACTACACTGATCTCTTTAATTATTGCAAAAATAATCTACTTAAGCACTTCCTCTATTTTTGTCTTCTTATGCTCCATTTAGCTTTTAGCTACAGATTTGTAAATTTTAGGTTCTAGCGACTGTTTTGCTGATTTTAGTTACTGTTCTGCTAGTTTTAACTTTAATTTATTTGTCAACAACTTTCAGCGAAGTCATTCAGGACTTTCACTGTTTTCTGTAGAAACGTAATTTCTCTAATTCTACATTTAAAATGCTTTACAAACTAATCTCTTCTTTTCTTTCAACAGTTGAGCAAAAATACTTTTTATTCACCAAATAATTTTCCGTTGTATTTTAGAAAAGAAATATACAAAAAGTGAAACAGGAATAAGTCAAACACTGAGGTCAGAAATCAGCATAAATTATAAATCAAGTGACAAACAGTTTGTTGAGTTTCTTACATCAGTCTGAAGACAGTCCACACACGAGCGGACTCCATTGTGACCTCTGTGAAACAGATGATTTGATTAATTCAATCTGATTAAAATAGTTTTATATCTTTATTTTTTGGACACATACTTTCTTTTGTTCAGTCTTGTTTATTTCCCAAAGAGTTAGAAAAAAAATAAACTGAGATTACGACCTTAGAAAAACAAGACAGAGGTCATAAATCTGATGAGAAGTTAAATGTCCTCAAAGGTCTCCAGTTTATTGTGTTTATTTGAAATCAAAGTAACTGCCCCCTGCTGGCCACCGGAAAAAATGCAAGTTTAATCTGCTGGAACATTAACTTTACCCTCCAGATATTAAAACTTCTTCCAATTCCTATACAAAGTTTATAATTTTGGCATATCTTATCAACTGAACTTACATGTTTTAGGAAAATGAATAGAATACAACTAAATCAGAATCAATTTCAGGTCCCCAAACAAAAAAAAAGACTCAAAAACTCACCTGGCGCTTCCTCCATGCTTGATGGCCATTTTCCCCAGAGGTTTGTCCAGTTCATCATGGACCAGCAGGATGTCTTCAGGTCTGATGCCATATTTATCAGCTGGAAAAGAGGACTGACTATCAGATCAACAGAATGATGTGTTTGTAGGGCTGGGGTTACACCACCTCTGACCTACTTAATGGGCTGGAAATAAAACATTTTACTGTAGATGAAAGAAAAGAAGCAAGTTTTCAGATCAGTGTGTTGTAGGAACAATGGGATCAACACACAGAAACATGAGAAAATTCTGATCTTTTTGGTTCTTTTTTCCACTTAAACATAACCACACTGTGACTTTTTCCTCTCAAAAATAAAACCCAAACAAGCTGCTCAACTCAAACACAAAATGAATTTATTGACAGAGATGAGCTCACCCGCTTTGGCCACAGACACTCCGCTGATGTTCATCAGCAGCCTGGGACGGAGCAGCACCACACGAGTGTCCTGGACCTCCGACAGGATGACCTCACCGGACACGTGCCGGTCACCACGCCAACGGTCGGCCGCACCGAGCCGGGCAGCGAGCGCTCCGAGCACCGCCATCCCAACGCTGTGTCTGGTCCCCTCCATCCCCGGGTTCCCCAGTCCCACCACCTGACAGACACACAAGGACGGACGTTTAGCTCTGCAGCCGCTGTCGCTGTTTCAGACTCTGATTATGAAACAACACATTTATTGTGTGAACGCTGAGTCAGCATCCAAACTGTTGTTTTATTATTCTGTACATTGTTTGCAATCTAACTACTTCTGCGTGTTATTTTAGCCATTCAAATATCTAAATGTTGGGCTCATTAGGAAATGGGTGCTGTGACTTTTTGGTTTTTTGCAACTTTTCAAAACTATTTACAAATATTGTCCCTGTAGAAATACTTTGAGATCTCTTACGTCCCTTAAACACATCCTCTTCTCTTTCTGCTTCAGTATTCTTGCTCTATTTTTGTCTTCTTATTCCTTTTTTTAAGCTTTGAGATACTTCTCTGCTACTTTTAGCTTTTAAATAGCCTTTTGCTTCATTTAACATTTAGCAACTGTTATGCTATATTTAACTTTTAGCTATACTTATGCTACTTTATGATTTAACATATTGTTTTGTTACCTTAACCTTCAGCTAACATTTTGATATTTTTATCTTTTAGCTAGCCTTTTGCTGCATACTTGATTTATTTTTGTCGTTTTATGCTACATTTGCCTTTTAGCTACCATTCTGCTACTATTAGCTAGCCTTTTGCTCTGTTTAGTTTGTAGTTATTGTCCTACATTTAGCTTTCAGCGAGCCTTTTAATACTTTTAGCTAGTCTTTTGTGACTTTAGCTTTCAGCTAGCCTTTTGCTAGTTTTAGCATTTTGCTAACCCTTTCCTCCTTTTAGCTCCTAATTAGCTACTTTTAGATTGTAGCTAGCACTTTGCTAGTTTTAGATTTAGATACCCGTTTGGTACTTTTAGCTTTAACGAGATTCAGCTGCAGTTGCAGCTTCTTCAGCACTCAGTATTCACACATCATTTTCACAGAAAATGTAATTTCTCCACTTCTTTTAGAGGCTTAAAGCCTAAAAGATAAATCTATTTTTCCTGTCTGAATTAAAAAAGAAAGAAAGTTAGTCCTAAATTTACAATTGAGAATAAATAGAGCAGAACAATAAAAACAGGAAATACTGGGATGAACACCAGTGTAACAGCTATAATTTTAACATAGAAAACAGGCTTTTAATCCACCAAATACTGTAATTTCCTTTTTTTTTTTTTTTTACAACTTTTTAAATCATTGTAGAGATCATATCAAAACAGACATTTCTTTTATTTTATAATTGTACTGTTTACCTAACCAGACCTAATAACAGCTAAAAGTCAAGATCTTTGTTTAATAATTAATTAGGTCAGGTCATATAAATATTATCTACATTTTAGCTTTAAAACATTGACAAGTTTATTTTTATTGGTGGCAAATTTCCTTGGTAGTAAAAGCGATGTCTCAAGTTGAATAAAATGTTAATCAAAAGAAAGAAAACACCTTATAAAACAGTATTTTTACCAATATTAGAATAAATGAAAAGACTGTTAAGATTTGTCCAGGTAGACTGACATAATATTTATAGATTCAATTAGTTTACCTGAAAGAAGATTATGCCGAAAATAAAAGAGGTAATAACAAATTCAGAAAGTGTCTTCAGATTTGTATTATGGGATAGATAGTTTGACCAATCCTACAACTATTCTTAAATTCCTCCATCTTTGATAGGAGTTTGGTAGGAGCTCACTGGTGATATTTATAACGCAGTAAACTACATAAAACCTTGAATTAAACCAATATCTGCCACATCAGTGTGCTCCAGACTGTTTGAGGATCTAAACTCACCAGCTTTCGGCGACAATAAGAGTGAATCTCCGCTTCGAAGGTCATCGCCGAAGGAGCGAACAGCTCGCTCATCAAGACTCCGTTTACGACCCTCGTTAAAACTCGTCGCATGGTGACAAAGTTCAATATCTGATAGAAAAAACGGGTTAAAACCCGACACAATTTACTAACAAATGAGTCATTTTTCATTCGGCTCATAAATCTGAGACTTTGCTTTAAAGAATTGGTGAAATTTTCACCTAAAAGTGACCGCGGTTCAAGTTACAGGGCGATTATATCAAAATGAGTGCTAAACTGCATCTTATGACATGTTCCACCTGTACCTGACTTTATTACCTACGTTTACAAGGCCCGCAGACACAGTTTACTCTCGTAAAACTAAAACATAATGTTATGCTTGTAAATATATAATTTTTAATAGGAAATGTGTGCCGATCCTCCAGCCATGCCCTTCTTTACCCAGTGGTTGACTTCCCGGGGTCAGCTTTTACCTCCTCTGTGGAGCCACAGCGCCCCCTGGCGGAGCGGCGGAGAAACCACAATTTACTCAACAGCAAAGTTTAGCAAGATTACTTAAAAACCTAATGAACAGATCCTAATGACATTTTCAGGAAATGTTGGGGTTGTCTAAATATACAAGTGATTTAATAGTAGTGATCCGAATCACCACCATTTTTTATGTCCCAATGGCCTTGGCAGAGATTTGAGGTCTCCAATTGTTTATAGTTTAAATAGGTAAAGTGATGACTTTTATTTATTTATTTACAACATGGATTTGTGCTTTATTTGTTGTGGATATACAAATAAGAACAGAAGGAGAACATTGATTACCTGTATAAATTTGTGCAGCCTGTCTATGAAGAATGAGGCCATAAACACACATTAATCTTTGTTTACAAAGACACATTAGATCTGTGTGATCATCAACTATGAAGAGGTTCCTTCATCATCATCAGCATAAACTACAGGGGGAAACAGATTTTATCAAGCCGTCTGATAACATCTGTGCCTCCTGTCAAAAGAAAAACAAATTACACAAACAGATCAGGCTTTGGCTGCAAAGAAACCTCACATCATGTCTGCTAACTGCAGGGAGTTTTAACTTGATCCTCCTTTCCTGACCGAAACTAGAGGGTGGGAGAGATTATTTCTGGGAGAACTACCTTGCCAAATATGTTGAGTTATTTTTATTCTATTAATTTTTTTATTGAACTAAAATCATATTTTAATGATGTAGGAACAAATTAGTGCTTAGTTTAACAACACAAGACTTTAACCAGCCTTTTAATTGTATAAAAAAGCCTGTTAAAAACACCCTGTAATATTTTCAGATACATAAAATGAGTGTTTGGTCTGTAAACACCCCAAACATCCAGCAGAAGGCGCTAAAAGCCCAAAGTGTTCACCTCCTGCTAATGTACTAATGTAAAAAAGAAACATGAAGTATTTAAACTTCAACTAAAATATTCTGGTGACTAATTTAAACATTTAAAGTTTCACATTGATGATCTGGTGAAACTCCAGGCAGGAAAATTTTAACTAAAAGTTTTTTTTTTTTAGTTTTTTTTTAATAAAAGCTGAGACTTTCAAAGACTTCTTTTTAAACCTTTAGGGACTGAGCTTCATCACTCTTTTAAAAGAGTGGTAAGAATAAACTGGGACAAAGTTAAATAAATTAATAAAACTTTATTGATTGTTTCAGGCAGTTTATTGAGATGAAGTCTGTAAGGAACAATGAGTGTTGAAACAGAGCAATAATTAAAGAAGGACAGTGCTGACAGATAACTAACAACCTTATCTGTCTGTTTCTCTCAATTTTTATCTTATCTGCTTTTATTCTTTGACAGCACCTGAGATCAAGGTTGTTGGAAATGATAATTTTCATTTTTTTCTTTCGCCACCGTTAGTCGAAGCAGGTTCTGCCTGAACATTTGACCTGAAGGCTGATCAAAAACACAAACTACTTGTCTTTCTGTTTTCTGTTTTTGCTGCTGTTAGATCATCTTTGGTGGAGATTGAAGATGAAGGACTGAAGCTGGAAAATTTCCTACAATTATCACAGCGTCCTTAAAAAAACTCAAATCGAACATTAAAATCTAATAAACATATGTTATATGTTTCTCTGTTTTTGATGCTGTATAAAATAAAAGTACAGGACTAAACAGAGTCGACTTGTCAAGAATCACTAAAGTATCCTTCAGATTAGTTGAGTCTTAACTCACGAAACCTCCAGTAAAACTTTCATACAAATCTGTCCGTATGTGTTTTAGAAATCCTGCAAACAAACTCAGAAAAAGATAAAAAT
>JAOXNZ010000001.1:28154274-28165597 GCA_028566095.1 Kryptolebias brasiliensis | reverse complement strand
TCAGAAAAAGATAAAAATTTAAATAATTAAAAAGAGGAAAACAAATCAAAATAGTTTGCAAGTAGCAGTAAAATATTAGATTTAATAAATGCAATAAATGTCGAAAAAGAAGAATTTATTAAAAGAAGAAAAACTGCATTTTCTGCTAAATGCAGTGAACAGCTCTGAGCTCTGAATGACTGCTGAAATCTGTTGAAGAAGCTGAAACTGAGTTGTTAAAGCTTAAATAAGCTAAACAGAAGCAGAGCACTAGCTAAAAGCTAAAGGTAGCAAAAGGGTAAAAGCTAAAAGTAGAACAGAGGAAGTTTGCTGAAGCAGGTTTCAAACAAAACAATGTTTTTGAAGGTATTGAAGACCTCAGTGTATTTTAAGGGTGAAACATTTGTAAATAAAATTAAATAATTTGAAAAGTATAAAAGTTACAAAAGTCAAAGGTCATAGCTCCCATCCCGTCTGAAAGGGCTGAATGTTTTGACATATATAACACATATCTGTACAATAGCACAACAACGAGTGTCAAACTGATCAGACATACAAAAGATTTTTACATTTAGTTTGAAATCCAGATGTGTTTTGCAGCACAAAGCTCTGATGAAGCAGCAGACCTTCAGGCTGCAGAAATCAAAGAGTTTATTGTGATATTTAGGAATAAAAAGTTCCTTCAAACCATAAGAGTTCTGGGTGAGAACCTCTATGATGTTTATTGCAGGAGATGCACATTTATCTGCATTTATTAATCAGTCCGTGCTCCAAATTACTTTCAGTATGAATACATTTATAAAACGTCTCAGTGAAACAGATCAAAGGAGCTCATTTTGGGAAAATGAAATCCAGACCATCAGCTCTTCTTCCTGCATCAGTTTATTGGTCGGAGTCGGATCATGCACGGTAAAAGTGCACGTCTGCTTTATGATTCAGCCATAAAGCAGCTATATAAACCTAAAAACAGAAGGTGGACTCACCGGAGAGTGACGGGACTGGAAGGGTGAGTTCTGCTGAGCTTATTTCACCTTCACTCGATCAAACTCAGGTTTATTATCCTAAGAAACACAAAAAACAGAACCTGCTGTACTAAGTTCTATGCAGAACATCATTTTTACAGCTTTAATTTTAGTATGAAAAGTGTAAAAACTTGATTTTATCAGATGTCTCGAGGAAAGATCTGTTGTAATGTATATGTTTTTAATGCTTAATCTAATTACATTTTATAGATATGTTTGTGAGACATTTGTAAAAACAAATTTTACTTTGTTATTTCTAACATGCTTGAAAAGAATGAGCACACTTTTATCTCTACCATATCAATATTATCTGACATTCTGTGGTGTAGTTCTAACAGTTTTTATTTTTGCAGATGAAGCTGTTTGTGTTGCTGCTGCCGGCCCTGCTGGCTCTTTCCTCGGCCTCCCTGCAGGAAATTGTAAAGAAGAGCGTCCAGCATCGAAAAGGTAAACATGTTTTTGGTTTGAAATGTGGTGAAACTTGTTGCCATGAAAATGACTCAACAAAAACTCAGAAGGCAGGCAGGTGACATAAACTAAAATGATAAATTAAGGAATTCTGGGTAGAAGTGATGATGAGCGGTGAAGGGAGGAGTTTCCCACTAAATGGAGTAGAAAGTGTTTGCCGGTGGAGTTTATGGTCTCATTAACGACCCAAGTTCATCGAAGACATAAAAAAAAATCAAAAACAGCTTCTGTTGAACCCAGAGCGTGTAATTTATTATATTCAGCAGATTCACTGACTTTATTCATTATGTTTGGACCTCGGTACAAGAGTTTAACTTAGAGACTCATTAACCATCAATATGAGAAAAATATTTGCAGATTTTGTCTTCATAATATTTCAATTAGTACCTTTAACCACATTTTCTTTTTCTCTTCAACGCAGTTTCATGGCTGAACCCGGCATTGGAGGACCAGGTCCCTGAATTAAGCCGTAACAAAGTTGTGTCCTCTCCTCTGACTCCTGCGGACCTGGAGCAGCAGCAGGATCTGCCTTCATCCTTCCTCTTCGGTGATAACGTGAACTTGGAGTGGCTGACCTGGGACGGCTCTCTGCCTAACGGAGCCGTTTCCATCTACAACGGCTACACAGAGCGCACCGACTACGTCTGCAAGTACAAGTGTGAGGCGGGATTCTACAATCCCAGCCTGGGCCCGTACTGCAGATACCCTTATGGAGAACGAGAGTACTATGCCCCTGAGTTTGAGATCCTGACCAACAAAGACAACTTTGAGTTTCTGGAGTGGAAAGAAGATTCCTACGGTTCTGTACCACAACATTCAGTCAAGACCTGCGCAGGCGTTGACATCTATGTTGGGAAGAACAAGTATGGTCTAGGAAAGGTTGTTTCTCAGTTCGAGGCCTTCTTCTTGCCCTGGGAAGGTGATGAGTACTGGTACAAGAAATACCAAGTCCTAACCATCAACAGAGATGTCTACAGCCAGCACATCACTGACGTCAAGTACGCCATTGACGAGGTCGCCATCTTTCAGTATCCTCCTGAAACCATGCGCATCTCCGGAGTCACCAACAACGAGTGCCAGGCCATCGTGAAGACAGTCACCATCTCCAAGACCTCAGAGGTGGAGACTACCTGGAACATCGGCCGAACCACCATGCTAGGCATCACAGGCAGCATCACAGCTAAGATCCCTCTCATCGGCTCCGGAGGCATTGAGCTGAGCGGCGAGAAGACGCTGCAGTTCTCCAGAGGAACCACTATGGTAGAGTCCATCAGCCACTCTGTGTCCGTGGAGCTCAAGGTCCCACCAAACCACACCTGCAGGGTCCGCATGGAGGGACGCAAAATCAAAGCCGACATCCCCTACACGGCTAAGCTCAGCAGAACATACCGCAACGGGGAGACCCAGTGGACCTCCATCTCTGGAACGTACGACGGAGTCCAGATCGGAGAAGTCAGGGCCGTGGTGGACCGCTGCGAACCTGTGGCTGATGCTAAACCCTGCCCTTAAAGGACTGACGATGATAATTTTGAACAGCTGTGATCATAATGTGTCAGAATTAAAATAATGCCATGCACATGTTTGGCAAATAAAAGTTTTTTGTGGGCCGGTGTCTGAAAAAACTCTACATATTAAAATACAGTTAAAATTGAACTGCCTTGCAGTCTTTTGTACTTTTTATTTGCATATGATACATATTTATTTATCCATTTGAGGTACAAGTTAGCCTGGGGACACATGAAATTAATTTATTTTTAGTTATTGTATTTATATTTCTGAGAAATTAATAATTATTTTAAAACTGAAATAATAAACGTAATAAATTATTTATTATCACAAAATAAAAAACATGATAATGGAATAAAATTAAAATGTACGTGCTGAAATAGAATAGAAGGTTGTATTTATTACACTTTTTACTTCAGTTATGCTTAAATATTTCTAGATTTCGCTCAAAACTCTCAGAGTTTATTACACCACCTTAATCCTCATGTCATACAATGGGTTGCAAAAGTATCCACTCCCCTTGGTCTTCTTTCTATTTTGTTGTTTTAGATTTTCAACTTGATTCTAAATAATGAATCTACACAAAATCCTTCAGAATGATGAAGTTAAATAAGGAAAAAATGTGTTTAAATGATATATAAAACTGAAAAGTGATGTGTGAATACAGTATATATTCACCCCTTAGCTTTAAAGCCCCAACCGTTCTCTTCAGAAGGCACATCATTAGTTATATAGTATCCACCTGTGAGCAATCTGAGTGTCAAATCATCTCAGTTTATATTCGCTGCTTCTGACAGACCCCAGAATCAACACCTCTAAGTAGTAAAGACTACAACCCAGAAAGAGACAATATCAAGACCAAGGAACTCCCCACACAGGTCGGAGACAAAGCTGTGGAGAAGTACAAATAATGAAAAATACTTCAAACTCTGAACATCTCATGACACTCTATTAAATCCATTATTAGGAAATGGAAAGATGGTGCCACCACAGCAAACCTGCCAAGTAAGGGTGGTCCACCAAAACTCATGGACTGGGTAATGAAGGCATTAATAAGAGAAACAAGCATAAGGCCAAAGATAATGATGGAGCTACAGCTCTTCTGCAGAGATGGGACGATATGGGACGATCTGTCCACAGGACCACTTCAGGCTGCACAGAGCTGAGCTTCATGGAAGAGCAGCAGGAAAAAGACAACGATTGAAGAAAAAGAAGGCAGACTGTTGGGAACATTGGAGACTCCCCAAATATGTAGAAAACAGGACTTTGGTCATCAAAAGCAACATCATGTCTCTCACAAAATGACCACCTTTCATCGTTCTGAGAACATCATTCCTTCAGAGAAGCATGGTGATGGCAGCATCATGATGTTTTTCATAAGCAGAGACTGGGAAACTGGTCAGAGCACCAGAGAACCCGTTGAATGTTCTGGAATGGTCCAGTCAAAGCCCAGACCTCAATCCAACTGAAAATCTCAGGTTTGATTTAAAGATTGTTGGACACAAGCGGCACCCGTCCAAATTAATGGACCTCATGAACCTCTGCAGGTTCTGCAAAGATTCTCATTTACCCCTTCAGTGCTTTCAGCAATACACTTTGCAGTCAGCACTTTTATGTTCTCTCACACAATGACGAGCATACTGGGGGCAGTGAGAGGAAGTCAGCATAGTGCAGGTGCTGGGGATCAAACCCCAAACCTCCAACTGGAAGACGACCTCCTTACCACCGGACTAAAGCTGCACATAACTAAAACTAAACAAATGAAACGGATGAAACATAATCTTTGGCTATAAATCATGCTGACTAAACTCAATGAGTAAATGAGTAAATTTAAAACAATATTAACAAGATCTAAATAATATTGTGTTCTATAAAAGTACTGGCTCGCTGAGAGCGAAGGCAGGACCTTTTTAGTGTGACTTTTGCTCAGCATTTTCTCACACAGCGTCCTCATTCAGAGCTGAAGAAATGAATTGATAACTGTCTGACTCAAGGACGCTCACAGATTATCAATGATAGGATTGTGCAGAGAGAACAATGTCCGTGTTGACTGGCTTCTTCTGTTTTAATCTTGTCTGTTGGTATCGTTGTACAAGTCTCCCTTAATCAATGACCTGCTGTTACTGGAGATCTGATCAATGTGTTCCCTGTCTGAGCTTATCTGACTGTGTGGTATCTTGTCATTAGTGGCAGGAGAGCACAGCAGCACTTTGGACATCATGCAATCTTCCATTGCCCAGCAGATACAGAACATAAAATCCTGGCAAATTTATTTATGAAGCACTTTAAACCACCTGATGGTTTTCTAAGAAGGGCTCAATAAAAATGATCCTGGTATCAGCAGCAGCCCCAGTTGTCTTGTTAACAACCCAGAAGCTGCAGATAGAAGATTTTTAGCTCAAGGACAGCAGCATCCAACAGGTTTCACCTGGACTGAACCTCGTTCAGGGTCATCTTATTAACACATTCAGATAACAGATAAAAGAAAAGAAAAATGCTGATTCATTGACAGAAAGAGGATCTATTGGTTCACCTTTATCAATGGATTTTGATCCCGCTGACACTTTCTATTACCACAAGAAAAACTTTAAAAAGTACATCTTCAGAAAGAGTTTTGTTCTAGAGACTTTTAAATTAATGCATAAAGTGAACTGAAGCTGTTCTGACAGCATGTGGTGATCTTTTTAAACTCATTAACATTCAACTAGAATAAATCTTTAATTAGACGGTATAAAAAAATTAAAAGGAATGTTATTTTAAAATGTTCATAGAAGTAATTTTTGAACAATTTTCTGCAAAGTCTGACTGCTCAGTTCAGTGCCTAAGAAGTGATAATAATATCTAGAACTGATGTAACAGAACCGGCATCATAACGGGGACTGCCAGAACCAGAACTGAACCTTCTTATTTCAAGGAACTTTCATTTTCTAAAACTGCATTTGACTGCAGTTGTTAGTGTTAAATTATTTAATTAAGATTTAGCTGGAAACTTCAACTTTATTTATTTATAAACAACAAACTGCTGAGATCCCAGAGCCATGGCTGCATTGATCAGCAACGGAAGGAAATACAAAAGTTTTGTCAAAAAGGATAAAATAATGCAAACGGCACATCTCTATCAAACAGATCAGAGAGTAAACTTCAGGTCAGCCAGGTGAGAAGCTGCAGCTCCTTCCGGTTTATTGGGGCAATAATTCTGATGGGAGTTCTTAAAGTTCAGCACAAACAGCAGGAAGCCTCACTGCAGCGGGAACCCGTCAAGGTAAAATAATTATTATTCTCCTGATTAACAACATTCTGCTTCATTTCCTGCAGCAAATGATTCAACAAATTATTTTAATCAATCAGAACTTTGTTCTAGTATAAAATATTTATTTATTTATTATACTTTGCAATGATTTTTAGTTGCCTAAGATTTAACATGTATGGAATTATTTAATGTATTTTATTCATTTTGCATTTAACTTGGCTCTAGTCATCTTAACTTGAGAGTTAAAATGATAAAAAAATATAAAAAGGTGTTTTATCAGGTGTCAAAGACAATAATGGCTGCAATTTTACACACCGTGAGTGAATTACTGTCTCCTAGATGCAGCTCGGAGAAACTGCAACGTTTAACCACTTTTCTTTCTGTGCAGCCTGTAAATTTACACAGCAGGAAAAACAGACTTTCAAATATTGCAAAAATTAATGAGAGACAAATACTTTTAAAAATCCAAGTCATAATAAAAAAAGTTTTGAGCCAATAAACAAACAAATAAAAAAATAAATACACTTATAACAAGACTTGAGTCATTTGTGGCAACAACTTTACTATTAACTAATTTACACAGGCAGAAAGTACAAAAACATACCATAACATAATTAAATGTTATAAAATATATTTGTGTATATAAAACACAATTTATATGGTGTGGTTGATGGAAGAGTAATAACTGTTTTATTGGATTTGTCACAAAACTAATTACCTTTTAGGGAGACCAGGTCACAAAAAACAGTGATAAAAACGAGCCTAAAATTTATTATGATATACAGCAGAAACATAAATCATTAGAGTTTGCAATTTACAGATTAGACCTTATATAAGTGTTTAACAAAAAGATTTTTTATGCATGCAACCTTCCCAGCTCTTATTGCCTGACTGCAGTGTAATTTCTTAGAAGTCAGTCATAACATCTTTATTTTAATCTCACAGGTTTTTTTTTTTATGTTTCATATTTTCATATTTTTTCTGATGATGTTTCGTCAGTTCTGTTTTCTCTGTGTGTCCAGATGAGGTGCTGTGTTGCTGTTGTCCTGGTGGTTCTGCAGCTCTGCAGTCCGGCGCTGCAGTCCGACTCGCTGCTGATGCCTGGCCAAGAAAAAACAGGCAGTGAGTCTGAGTCACATTTCAGTTTGATGTCGATAGGCATCTCCATCTGTATTCCTGCAGAGAAACTCCATTATACAGATTATAGATTGTAGAATTTGGTTTTATTTTGTGTTTTTTTTTTTTTTGGTGGGCATTAATTGACTGCAATCTTAGGGCAAAAACTGAGTTGACACAAGAACCCATCAGTATCTTCCTAGAATTTAAAGTGTGACGGTGCTTTTATTGGTCTGAATGCTTTAATGAAATGTGAAAAGGTTAGTGCCATACCTTCTGATGTAGTCAGAACAATTTGTTTGGAGAATCAGAGAGAAATTTATACGAGGGACTCAAGTTAATTAGTTCAAAAGGGATTTTTCACCATCCAAGACAGTTCAAGCTCTAATTTTCCTACCATTTTGAGCCAACATTGCATTAGATAATTTTACGTCTCTTTTGTGCATTGGGAAGTTTTTAACATTCTTATCTGAACAGCTTTGAGTTGACACATAGCCCTAACATAACCCTTCACTGATCAGCTGAGTCCTCCAGGACCTGTTTATGGCTCTCTAACCAAAAATTATTTCTTTGTTTAATTCAAATCAGACATACATCCTCTTATACCTGCACAGGAAAAGGCACTTTGGCTTTGTTTAGTATTCAGTCATTTTTCACTCTTTGTTTTGGGATCAAACTGGTGCCACAGGATACATAAATCAGCTTTGGTCTAAAATTCAATCTGTTTTATCACCTGAGACGCAGCATTGCATGGAACTTTTAAAGGTAAAAGGGAGTGGAAGTATCATTCTCAGTCAGTAACTCACAACCAAAACACTGAGCTCGATGTACTTGATGAACCAAAAGGTGACATTATCCAGACGTTTTTATATATATATATCTATATATGTGGAAATTTACATTGTAGATACTTGTCTCTTAGAAAACAGAGTCTGTAAACACAAATGTTTTTTCATTCTCTACTTTCTTTTTTCGACACTTATCAAGTCATGGAAACCACTAAAAGTAGTAAACTCTATACTTTCTAACACTAAAAAGTAGGACAGCCATAGAAACACAATGTAAAGTCTGGCCACGATGTGTTCACAAGCGAGCAACTGTGTGATGAATAATTGATGAGCTGCAAAATGTTTGTTTAACTGCTGGAGCATGAGTTGTTTTAATTGGCTAAAGCTTGTTCTTGAATGGGCCCTTTGCTGAGTAGCTGTTAGCTTGATTTCTCCATAAGAATTTCTTCCTGATTCTCCAAACTGAGATCCCTCTGACTGCTGCTGATTGCAGATAAGAACCTGATCATCATATCATCATCATAACGACAACCCCAGTTAGATTGTATTCATTCACCTAATATTCTTTCAATCTGGCTGACTTGTACCAGATGGTTTAAACAGAGTTATTCTGTTTAATACATTAGTGTTGTGTTTCAACAGGAGTAATTTCATTTCCAACATCAAGATCTACTGTATATATAAAAAGAATGTGTTGCAAATGCACTGATTCAAAGCAGTTTAGATTTAAACTTTATTTTAATCACTTACCTAGGTTGTAAACCAACACCTACTTGTTTGTCTTCTTGTCTAGAGCCATGGCTTAATCCTGCACTTGAAAATGTGGTTCCATCCAGTGAAGTCTCCAACCCGCCACAAATCAGAGAGCTGCCTAAAAGACAGACAAAATCCCACTCCGACCCCATATTTGGTGAACACGTCAACCTCAAGTGGGTCACGTGGAATGACTCCCTTCCAAACGGTGCTGTTGCCATCTTCAACGGTTACACCGAACGCACTGACTATGTATGCAAAGTCAACTGTGAGGCAGGCTTCTACACCCCCAGTAAAGGGAACTTCTGCCAGTACCCCTATGCCGAAAAAGAATATGCATCCTCCAAGTTTGAAGTGCTGGTCAACGTGGACCACTTTGAGTTCCTGATGTGGGTTGAAGATTCATATGGGTCTGTTCCTCAGTATGCCATCAAAACCTGCCCCAACTCAGACATCTACGTGGGTAAGAACAAGTATGGACTTGGCAAAGTGGTGACCCGACATGAAGCTTTCTTCCTCCCCTGGGAGGGTGATGAGTACTGGTATAAAAAGTACCAGGTCCTTGCCGTCAACAGAGACAGCTACAGCCAGCACATCTCTCACGTGGAGTATGCTGTCGACCAGATGAAGCTGTTCCAGCATCCTCCAGAGGCCCTGAAGCTCACTAAGGTCACCAATCTGGAGTGCCGAAATGTGGCGAAGACTGTGACGCTGGAGAAGACCACCGCTGTGGAAAAGACCTGGGACATTGGTAGGGAGACCCGTAATGGTTCTGTGTCCACCATGAAAGCCAAAGTACCCATTCTTGGACCAGGAAATGTGGACTTCACCAAGGAGCAGACAGTGACCTTCTCAGAGGGAACCACCATGGTGGAGTCCATTAGTCATACAGTATCTGTAGAACTGATAGTTCCACCAAACCACTCCTGTTCCGTGAGGATGGACGGCAGGAAGATGACGGCCAACATCCCGTTTACTGGTAGGCTGAGCCGGACAAACCATAACGGAGACACCCACTGGACATACATCACCGGCACCTACGACGGTGTGAATGTTGGGGAGATCAACGCTGTGGTGGAGAGGTGCCAGCCAGTGCTTGATGCTCCTCCCTGCCCTCCAGCTCAGTGATCAGTTTATTGAATTTACAGCTAAAGGGTTAACTCTGCTTGTAAAATAATAAAAACAATAAAAACATCATGAGCTTAATGTCTTTGTCTACATTTAACCAAGATATTTTTGCTCCAACACTACTCATGAGTCCATTAAAGATTAAGCATTTTCCTCACTAACTTTTCAGGTGCTTATTGTATTTTTTATTCAATTAAATTGACCTAAACAACATTTCTGAATTACTGTCACTGTTGTGGGAGGGTATGCTTTACTTCTATCACCAGTCAAAACGATATATATTATAGAAACCAAAAACCTAAGAATGCACCATGTTGTCAGCATTGCGTTGGTATCAGCCATTTAAATATCACAAAAATTCAGATAAGACATGCAGATAGGATCAGATGTGACCTGGTGGTGGCTAATTTCAACTATGTAGCTGTGAAAGGGTCCTCCAAGCTTGTTAACCTAGGACAAAGCCTACAGTTTTCTTCAAAAATTTATGTAAAGACAAATATGAATTTGTGTTTTAAATTTACTTTTCCAAACATTTCTAGCATTGAGTTGATAGTGGTAAAAATAATCCTCAAATCATCAGTTATAAAATTTGGTCTCTGTATTCAGCTGCATGATCACATCATGGCTCAGTTTGATCGCGCCGCATCCAAACCGAGCGGATTGTGTCACAGCGAAGCAGAACAAAGAAGAGTTTGAATTGATGAATGTAATATATTCAGGTTCTTATCTAATACTTCTCATGAAGGAGCGACAGGACACCGACGTGGATGTTTGCACCTCGGGTGTTAATTAGTAACCATGACAACAAAACGTAACGTCGCAACCTTACATGCCAGCATGCGCTGGTGGGTATTAGTAACTAATACCACTAACTTCTCCAAGAATTAGTCTGCCTAGAATCAGCATCCATACCTAATATATATCAATATATTACAACAATGATGTTTATTAATGTGCGCCAGACCTGCTTTGTTTAACCCTTAAATGAGTTTTATTTTAGTGCGTTGGTCATATTCAAAATATTTAAAGGTATCTATGCTTGAGTTTGAATTTAAGTGATTTTGATCATGTTTCAAATTTTATTGTGTCATGTAGCGTGGGCCACTGGTCTTGGTCTCGGACCCTAAAAGTCTTGGTCTTGTCTCGGTCTTGGTACACTCTGGTCTTGGTCTTGACTTGGTCTCGGGTTAGGTGGTCTTGACTACAACTGTTTAACACCAATTCTAACTGAACAATTTTCAGATATAAATATTCCTCATAAATGATCTTGTTGTCCTCTTTATTTAATAAAAAATTGAATAGAACTAGTTAGG
>JAOXNZ010000001.1:28122072-28134630 GCA_028566095.1 Kryptolebias brasiliensis | reverse complement strand
ATTGTAAATAAAATAATGGTTTTTAAGATTTGCAAATCATTGCATTATGTTTTTATTTACATTTTACACAACATCACAACTTTTTCAGAATAGGGATTATAGTTTGAATGAGCAGAACTTCCTGATGGAGTTATGCCGTCACACAAGATAAAAAAAGGATGCATAAATTGCAAGCATCAACTGTGAGTCATCTTATATTTTGTAAAGTTTAAAATTCTGTTACTGTTTGTCAAACAAGGGCTGAATCTCCTGCACGTTTCTTCCTAAACTAATCTAGACCTACTGTAAAAAAAATTCAAATAAAAACGACAAGGGCAAATTCCTTCATTTGAACTGTTTAATTAAAATACACGTCAGTACTTTCAGGTTTTCAGTTAATGTCAACAGTACACAAGCTCCATACTTCCGTTTTTTTGTACAAAGAGGTATCAGTTATATAAAAACACAGTACACGACAGTTTAAAATGAGACGCGCATGAACACATCTGAATACGTTTCAGCCATACTTCAAGTGTCAGGAATCTTTCTGCCTGCGCTCGTGTCGATTCACGCACACAGAGCAGAACTGGCATCAGTTGACCCGATGAGCAACAATGAACTGGCATCGGGACCGTCATGTTTTAAATGAAAATGTGCTATGACTAATAAATATGCTCCCATGTCCTGTGGGCGTGCCGGCACCGCTCCAAACAGAAGGAGCTGAAATGGAAATGAGTCTGTTTCTCACATCCTGCTCCTCCACTCGTGCCGGACACTAAAATACAGTTAAATAATGTTTCATAAACAGTATTTGCATTAAATATTCTAGCCATGCAGTATATTCAGTTGAGAAATAATTTAATCTTTTCACTGCAGCGATGAACACGACAGGAGATGTAACTCCACTTTGTCTCTGACTCCACATTTTTAGAGGCTTTTTGTGGCAGATCTGATTCACTCGACTGACAAATAATCAATAACAGCTAATATAAAAAGGCTAATATAACTTAAAAAAAAAAAATGAGGTGGAATTTCAACTGACAGAAACATGTCACATTCTGTTTGAAATACAACTTTTTTTTGTATCAGTTAAACAATCAAACATTATACTTGAAACCCAAATTATCTGAGAACGTCCTGCTTCTTCTCATTATTCACAGTAGCTGCTGTACAGTTATAATTCCTCGACTGCACTACTACGAATATTGTTTAGAGCTAATATTTTTCTACACGTTTGAAAAGAAATATCTTTTAAAAATCTATACGAGAAAGCAGAAATTCTTAGAAAAGCTGAAATATTTATTTCGAGCCAGTAGGTGGCGACAAAGTCAACAATAACAATTCAACAAAAACCAAGAAAAAAACATTCTGAGGTTAACTGCTGAGCTGATTCTTGTTCGGCAGCAACTTTAAAACATAAAGCAGAAGCTGCTAAACGTCACTCATCTTAATTAAATGAAAAGCTTGGTGACCCAGGTCCGGTCAAGGCTAGCCAGGCGTAAAAAGAATGTTACAAAAGCACCATTGTTGTTGTAGTTTCCAGCTCACGCTTAATACACAAAGCAATAGTGGACGTGCACAAAGAAGGCTGCAAGATCATAGTTTCTCAAAAACCTCAATTTGTTACATTCTGACAGTACACTAAAAACAAAATTAAAAAAAAAAATAATGTCCTTACTTTGGAAAACATTTTTGAAAATCGCAGTTTTTCCTCACCAAAAATGCTGTTTTCATGTGTGTGTATGGTGCAAATGCAGCAGGAAAGGTTTGTTGTGTGTTTGTGTGGACAGAAGGTTCTACGTGTTTCCTCATGTTGGAGTGAGAGTCAGGGTGGAGAGAGGCCACAGCGGCGTCCTGGACTAAGAGGTCGAAGGTCGGACGGCGCGGCAGGAGTGGCAGCAGGCCTTGCTGTAGTACCAGTGGCTGCACAGGTTCACCTTCAGGGCCAGCAGGCAGTTGGTGGAGGGTCGGTCCTGGCAGCTCTCATCTGGGACAAAATCAGAATTTAAAGTCCTCCACTGAAGCAAAATGTTTCAATCTAAACTCACAAGTGGTGCTATATTTAACAGCAAGGTGTGAGAAAAATACATGATTTTATTTGCTTTGATTTTTTAAATTACTGCAACAATTTTCCTTTTTAATTTGTCTTACAAGCTAGAAATAAAATTGGTTTCTTGAGGGTTTGTATCATTTAATTAGCATTGATTAAAAGGAAGGTACTACAAAACAAATTTAACATATCCAGGGTTATTTCAGCTGGCTTAATTAATCCTAGGAGTGTGTTTAACGGTACTATGAAGACCAGCGTGGTGAGAAAACTTACATGAGTCTACATGCATCTTACAAAATGTTTTTTATATTTATTTACTGTAAATTACACGTAAAGAAAACAGTTTTATGTAATATTTTAGAGTCTGAATGACAGAAAATGAACCTTTCCTACTCACTGGATTTATTTTTTTATGTTTTAGTGCACAAAGACAACAATTTGAATTGGATTTGAAAGAAGAAAGTTAAAACTTTGTCTCAAATTTCAATAACAAGTAACACAACCAGAACATTAATTTAATAAAATACACAATGATAAGATTCAGATTTACTTGTGCTTTAACAACGGGGCAGTCATATTGATGAGGTTATTTATTTACATTAAGATTTTTTTTGAGTGCTTTCCTTCTTTCTTCCTGATTGTGATTGTTCATCTGACTCCACCTTATCCAAAGTTACAAAACCTGGGCTGATTTACAGAGTTGATAACCAGTTTCACAGTTAGCTCAGCCAGATCACCTACTGATGTCCTGTTGAACCTGCAGCTCGGGTTTGTGGTGTTACCTGGTGGCTCGGTGGGGCAGGGCTGCAGGGTGCAGGTCTGTTTGGCCACCGGTTTGGTGAGGGGGTCACAGCCCCGGACCAGCTCCCGGCCCTGGTAACACTTGACGTCCCTCATTCTCACTCCAACGCCACACGTTTTCGTGCACTGAGGAAACACAAAGCCACAACTGCTAACTGACCTTAGAAAATACATCACGTTTACAGATACTGAGCTAAACGTAGTAGCTGAAAGTCATTCCTAACACATAACCCAAGCGTGAGCAAAATCTCACAATAACTCGTGCAACAACGTCATTTTCAAGATTAGGGCTCTTGAAGTCAATATGATTCAAGATGGCCGGCACAGCTACTTGACCTTAGCAAACAAACATTTCTATAACTCTGTCAGTTTTACAGATGAGCTAAAATTTGGTGTGGTATTACATACTCTGAGAGCTAACAGATTTTTATTTAAAACTTTGACATGAAAATCTGTGGGCGATATGCATTCCTTCAAAGAATACTACCTTTAATTTGATTGGGTTTGGGTTTGTTTTTGTTACACATCACTTCAAAGTGCTTTATAAATAAAGGTAATCAAAACAAAAAAAAACAGATATTGCACAAATGTACAAGAATAAACCCAAACCCCAAATCTGACGTTCAGATATAAGATTTGGTTTTTAGAAGAAATTTTCAATAAAAAGTTATAAAATAAAAAAAAAAACTACAGCCGAGAGCTGAACTTGCAACAGTCTGTAGTAGCTGTGTTTACCTCAGACCAGGGGGTGGTGTACCATTTGAAGCATGGCCTCTCAAAGCAGGTAGCTTCCTCTTCAGGCTTGTCGCTGCCTCCACACGCCTCTTCATCAAAGATCTGGAACTTTCCTCCACTGATGCCGACACACAAGACAATCCTCCTCTTCACTCCACGACCACACGTTGTGTTGCACTAAAGAACAAAACTTTGTTGATTATTTTGAACACAGAAAGTTTCGTCACGAAGCATGGCACTTTGTGATTTTTTGTTTTAGGTGCTGATTTCGTCACAGAGTCATGGTTTCACCCGCTCCCAGTCTTGGCTCAGCCAGTGTGGAGCGCAGTCCCTCTCCCCACAGGGCTGGATGGCCAGCGGCTTGTTCTCCGGGGAGCACTGGTTCTCAGGAACCACACGGCCATCAGGAGTCTTACAGTACACATGACGAACCATCTTCCCGTGGCCACACGAACCAGAGCACTGCAACGAACACGGATCAAATGTCACACTGAAGAAAGACAATATAACGTCAGAACTGTTGTAGTTTGTCTCTTTAGTTGGGTTTAAGTTTGTCCTTTTATTGTCCACCACCAAAAGGTGAACATCGAGAACTCACACATCTTTGCAGGTTGTTACTTGTTTTTTACTATGAGCATCTCAAAGTTTCAAGCTGATACTGTTAATAACAAGTAAAAATGTTCTATTGTGTTTTATTTCATGCCACATTAGGCTTGTGTAAAGGTACTCACAGGCCCCCACTCTGACACAGTCCATTGGCGTTCGCAGGGCGGACCCGTGCAGTTTTTGACGTTTGGTGGTTGAGTCATAGGGTCACATGGTCTGGTCTCATCAGAGCAGCGGACATCACGGGTCACCTGAGCTTTGCGGCCACATTTAGCAGGGCACTGGATTAAAGACAGGAATATTTATCATCATAATCCCCAACCCAGGGAACCTAACAGTAAAAAAATTATGTTAAATAAATAAATAAATAATTCAGATTGAAATACAAGAATACAACAAAAAATAAAAATGAGATTTTGATTAAAAGAGAAGGAACCATTGTAGTCAATTCCTGGAAAACTTTTTTGCTTGAAAAACCCAAAAGACAAAAGTGAACTGAACTTGAAAGTGATTCAATTAAAATGAAATGCTGTTTTATCCAAAGTGGGGTGAGTTATACCTCTGCCCACTCTGCTACCTCCCACTGTGGACCGCAGGCGGGGCTCTTGCACGCTCGTCTCTCCACGGGTCTCTCCAGGTCTGCCATGGTGCAGAGGTCACTGTAGACCGAGCTGTCCAGGCCCGGCGAGAGCATCTTCCAGCAGCGAACTTGGCGAAACTGGAAACCCTCTCCGCAGGTCCTGGAGCACTCGCTCCAGCTGCTCGCCTCCCATCTGGAAGAACACGTTCATCTCATCAGACTGATGTTCTGGTTTTATCAGAGCGGGAAATAAAACCATCAGTGGATGGTACCTTGGCTGACACTCTCTGCCAATGCAGAAGTCATGGACCGGTTCTGGTCTGGTCAGAGCATCGCAGTACATGTCATGAACTTCAACGCCGTCGTAACGAACACACGAGACAAAGGACTTTGACACGCCTGGATTGTAAAGAAGAAGCCAAAACAACCTGATTTATGCAACTCATGAGAGAAAAAAAAAAAACACAGAACAGATCTTTTGATGAAAAAGTTATTTTCACATAATGTATGTTAGTGATAATAATCAAGGTGTTGATAGAATCACACGACATCTTTGTTAAAAACTTTAGCGCATGCATTCCTTCAAGGAATTAGTTTCATTTACTTCTATGTTTGAAATGTTTGATGCCAGAACTGAAAACAAAGAGAACTTGTGAGGTTTTCAGCTTTAATCAGAAAACTATGATGAAAAGATTGCAAAACATAATATTACTATTCAGGAATATTGAATGTGTGATAAAGTTTATAATTTTTTAATTACCTATAGAGCAGGTCATGCTGCAGGGCTCCTGAGATGAAAGTTTCCAGCGATACATGTCAGCAGGGCTCAGTTTCAGGTTCTTTTGGTAGAACCTTTGATTTCCCCTGACAAACAGACAAACAGTGAGGAAAACTGAAGCTGCAGCTTTTACCTTCAGTCATGCTGCAAATGTTTCAATATGTGTGCAGATGCAAACTGTCTGTGCACTTACTGGGAACCTAAAACCTCTAGAGATTAAAACCTTTCAAGGCAACAATCATTTCTTCAAAATATAATTTTCAAAATATTTTTTCTCAGGACTTTTAAGGATACAGAGTAGTAAACACAGCCTGGGAACATACAGGGCAGACAGCCACAGTGTGATGGCTGATTTACAGCCTGCAACCCTGCAAATGCACTTTTTTCTTATGTTGTTTCACCACATCACATAAAAGTCATATGCACATTCTTGTCATAACGCCGGTGATTTCTTTTGCCAGAAGTTTATATGAAACTTAAAGGCTCTGAGATTTACCTCCATGTCAGCCAGTCTGATTCTCACATTTTATTTCCTCCCAGAGGTGACGACAGTGTTTTCCCTTCATGCAGTATTTCTCACTTTTCTTACAAATACCTTGAATTATTTGCTTCTAAATGTGGCTGTGTTTCTCCTTCATTCCCTCCATGCTCATCTGCTCTGCTCATTTGCTCTGTTTTTTAGATGAAAAGACATGTCAATGTGTGTTTTATACCTACTGACTGCAGAAATGGTGAAGCCAACATGAATTATTAATATGATCAATGTAAAACCTGCCCGGTGTGCATGTTCGTCTTCCCTCCTGACTGGACCTGTCTGCATGTCAGGTGGATTTTATGTCCAGGTCCACCTGCTTACTGTCTAACTGCTTGTCCAACCTCACAGATTTACTGTCTGTAATGTTTATCTACCCGTCTGTCTGCTTTACTGCTGATATATAAACTTCACTGACAGCTTTACTGCCTGTATGTCTCTGAGTTCACCTGCTTTACTGGCTGCCTGCAGGAGAAAGTTCATGCTTTTCAGTAAGAGAAGAAAATTGATGTTCCCTTTGAGTGAGTTCTGTCCGATAACCTGGTTCTGTTGGAACGGCTGGAGGTCCTCCCACTGCTCTGAACCGTTCTGTTCTGGTTGTCTCCACTGTCGTTGCCTTTGTGACCCAGTGCGAACTCCAGCGTCTCATTCAGGTCAATCGGGCCGGCCCGCTCCAAGCTGCCCAGGTCCACTTCAGGTGGAAACAGTCCGTCTGCCTCTGTCAGCAGCTGATTGGTGGAGATGTTGATGAGCAACTCGTCCGGACTAATTTGTCCATCCAGGAGGACCCTCCATATGAGGTTTGTGGAGTCCGGTTCGGTGTCCAGGGGTCCACCATCAGGTGCCGGTTTGGCAGTACTCTCTGTTTGGCTGCTGTTTCCTTCACATAGATCAAAGTGGGGAATGTGAAAAATGTTTGAAGAAACATTTTATTCAAGAGTCATACATGGTGCAAATTAAATGAACAAAAATATTTAGCCACACCTGTTAAATGATGATTCAGGTGTTTCAATCAGAGCTTGGGCTTGGCTCCTGATTTCCAGTGATGTGCAATCTTAAGGTGCTATCTTACTGGGCTTGATTGATGATAGCTAGTTGGTGACTAAATATTGCAAGAAAACGTGAATTTTCCGCTGCAGTCCCACTGAACTCTAGGTGTTTGTGACATACTGACCATTGAGCCGTGTGGCTGTGTTTTGAATTGCCAACTTTTGAAAATCATGGCTTATTTACATATGCAAGGCTTACAAAACCGCATTCTTGGCCTTGGACATTATTTTAAATGTCCACTTATACCCACATCGCACCCACCTCAGCTCATTATTTACCCACATTAGCAGCCGCCCCCACAATTCTGATTTAATCTGCTGGAGTACACTTTTGAAATAAAGACAGACAGATATGGGTCAGTTTTTAATTATTATTATTTTTCATCAGCATGGATTTTAGACCTGGACATTTGCCTTTAATGTTACAACATACCAAGACATTTTGGATGTTATGATGCCACACAGACATCATGTTATGCTTCCATCTGTGGCGTCACTTTGGGGAAGGAAGGCCCGTTTCTATTCCAACATGACGGTGCAACGAGTGCACAAAGAAAGGATTATAAAAACATAGTTTAATGAGTTCAGTGAAGAAAAACTTGACTGACGGGCATGTAGCCCTAACCTCAACCTTATCAGACACCTTTGAGATGAACTGGAACAAACATTGCAAACCAGACTTTCTTATCTAACATCAATGCCTGACCTCATAAATGCTCTACAGAACAAACGGGGACATATTCCCACAGAAACACTCCAAAGATCTTGTGGAAAGTCTTCCAAGAAGAGTGGAAGTTGACCAACTCCATACAGTCCCTGTTGGTGTAATGATGTGGCCAAATACTTTTGTTCATATAATGTAGCTTCATGTCAGCTCTGTGGTTGCTGTCTTTGTGTTTGTAGGAATTTTCTGAACGAAAACAAGCATTTTCGTGCCTCACATTTAAAATATTTACAAAAAATGTTTTCAACCCCCAACTGAGCAATTTGTAGGATTTCTGATCCTTCTTTTAATCATGTTTACAAACAAAACAAAACAAAATGTAATTTTTTATCCAAGTTTTTGCTGGTTTTGTTTGGTGAGCTTTATTTCACATTTTAGCGTAAACTCATTATTGCATTTTAGACCTGCAACATATTCTAAACAATGTTGTGTGGGTGTATTAAGCATTAGAAATAAAGTAAAATGCCCATAATGAAGTTGTTCAAAACTGCATAATGTGAAAAAGTGACTATTCATGATTTGGTCTATAAGAAGCATCCATGAAAGGCTGACTCTGTAAGGAGCACAGATGGGCAGAGGATTTAGGTTTGACAAAAACTGTGAGAAAATCATTAAACCGCCTAAAAACAACTTTCCTCAACTTAAACGGGACAGCAGTGGTCTCTGATCTCCCAGATGCACAGCAAGAAAAATCTCATCGACAAGGAATTACTTTTGAAAACATTTATCAAACTCTACACTCAAAGTCTTGTCTTAACTGTGCACAAAAGAAGTTTTATGTTAACTTCAACTTCTCTGGACTCAGACGTATCTGGGACCATCACACAGTGGAAACGTGGATTGTAGTCAGATGGATCAGCATTCCAGATTGTTTTTGTTTTTTTAAGAAATTGATGTTGTGAGCTGAAAACCAAAAGGGGAAAGGAGCGTTTAGCTTGTTGTTAGCAACAAGTCCAAAAGCCGGTCTGTCTGATGGTCCGGGCTTAGATCAGTGTTCTTGGTAAAGCTCATTTCCACGTCTGTAATGGCAGCATCGATGGAAAAAAGTCCAGCAGAGATTTTAGAGCAGCTTATGCTTTCAGGACCACATCTTTACCTGGGGAGCCCAAGTATTTTTTAATCTGATAATGTAAAACTCTGCACACATTACAAAGACATGGCTGAGGAAGAAGAGGCGGCAGGTTCTGGACTGACCTGCCTGCAGTTCTGACACATCCCCAAAACAGAATATGTGGTTAGGACAGAACCAAAAAGCTGTGACGATGACTTTGTATTGTTGGACACTTTACAACATGTTTGTCAGAAGAAATTAACAAAATAAAGCTGAAACTCTTCAAAGATTAGTATCCTCAATGCCAGAACATCTTTAATGTGCCTTGTGAAGTAATGGCAACAATACAAAATAGTAAAACCTTTAGATGCTCAACTTATTTGTAACGTGCTCAGAATTGCATACTGTCTGCATTGAAATAGAAGTCAATGTAGCTTTAAGAATCATTGCTTTTCTTAATTTGCATTTTCCATACCGTCAAAACTTTCTCTGATTTGATGCTGTACTTACATTTTATTCAACAGAATAGATTAAAATGAACTGCACAAAGGAGAGATTTTGAAAAAACAAGAAAGGCCGGAATCAGAGAGGGAGAGCGGAAGCACCACAGTAGATGAAGCAGTTTCAGTATGATGTCAGCGGGTGTAAAAGGTGTACGGTGATTTTTTCTGGCCGCCTCTTCGTCTCAGCTCTCCACCCAGAGCAGCAACACGATGGCAGTCAGCTGAGCGAGCTGAGAGCCCACAGGAAGGCCATTACTGCCCATGTTTGTGATGCAGCCATTTTTAAAAGACCAAAACGCCACAAAATTCTGAATTTTTCATCTGCTGCTGATCCCCTTTATGTGTCTATATCGTAAATAATGCAAAGCTTCAAAAGGCCATCTCTTACACACAAGCAGAAAATGGAGCAGGAAAGAGGATCTGGATACAATCTGACCCACCTTTTCCAGTCTTGTGGGACAGGGAAAACACAAGATGTATGTTTTCTTACACATACAAAAAGTTCAGGGTCTTGTTTGTTTTAGATTTTGACTCATGATGCCTCTAATGTCTGTGGGGATGAAGAGGTTTGGGGTCAAAAATGAAACCTTAAATGCAAGAATAATGTTTTTTTCTTACTTAAATTTTGCCACATTTAAAGAAGAGGCCCTAAACACCCTGCTGCCACAGAAAAACAGTAAATTATTCAACTCTTTGACCACACAGTTGTTACCAGAACATCATTTTTTCTGACTCACTCAATCTTTTCTGAGATGCTCTTCTTATAACCAGAAGTTTTACAACTTTTAAATGTTCGCACTATTACACAACTGCTAGTAATTGCCTCTGTTCTTACTCTTTTAAAGAAACAAAAAACAAGTTTGTGTCAACGATTGGCATATCATATTATTTTAAAATTACAATTTCTAAATGATTTGTAAAGGAGTGTTCCTATTTTTCTTTCACACAATATCTTATAAATTGAATGTTTAGCTGTTGTTTTCACCTGTGAACTTTGGGGCTGCTGCTTTGTCCTGGTCACAGTCGATGGCCGCCGTCTCTTCGTACACCTCGTTCGTCTCCTGGCCCTTCTGTCCATCAGCGTCACTCTTGTCCAATCGGCCCCCTGGAACCTCCCGGTCATATATGCTGCCGTTAGGAGCCAGCGGGCCACCCTCCTCCACTGACACCTCCCCGGCTGAGGAGTCTGAGCCTGTGTAGACGGGAGGAGGTGGGACAGGAGGCAGCGAGTCTCTGAGGACGGTGTATTCATAGGTGATGTAGGGGGTTCGGTCGTTCTGGTTCCACACCTGAAATTATAAGAGTTGAGATTCTGCCTTTTGCCATTTATAAACTGGAAAAAAGACATATTTTGGGGAATTTATTTCAAACTAAACATTTTTCTTGAGCTTAAGTCAGTAAAGTAAATATAATTTACATACTTTATACATTGTGGCACATTATTTTGATGGACTGAAGTACTTGTGTTTATTAATGTGCATTGTCCATTTTAAACAAACAAACAATACCTAAACAGTTTGTTTATCATTTTACGTGTCTTTTTAAGAGTTTGTTTTGGATTATTGTTTAAGGCCTGTGGTGCTTCTTCAAATTACACAGAAATGTAAGTATTAGCGTGTAACAACCAGTAAGATTTTAATATATAACAAACATTACAATTTTTATTATTTAAAAAAACTTGTAGAAGATGTGGATTTTGAATGAATATTTATGAAGATCAGCCACTTTAGTAGCACTTTAAGAGATGTAACATGACAATTTATTTTTAATATTATTTGTCAACTCTGAAGTAATCACATGGCTCAACATGGTGAAGAACAAGACATTTTGTATATTTATTGGTTTATACAAAGGATTCTTTAAATGTATTTGTACTCTTATTTATAATATGCTAACAAAGATGTGTCTATTATTTTTCTTCGTTTAAACACTTTTTTGTTGTTTGCAAATAGTCCTTGTTTTTAACAACAGAAAGAACTTTGTGAAACAACATATTTAGATCTGTAAATACGGAGCCTGTCTTGACCAGAACACCCCAAACGAAGAGCTGAACAAATAAATAAATGTGATAAAATAATAAATCTAATAAAATAAAACAACAGTCTGACAATTAAAGCTGTCAAGCTTTCTTTCTGTTTCAAGTGAGCCGTATGCAGCTGGTCCACCACAGTTTGTTTCTCTAATAATTACCTGTTTCTAGTTATTTCCTGCCAGATTTTATATATTATATAAATCATAATATTGCCATTCTATGTGAGCTTTTTCTCTAATCTAGTAGTACTCCTCAATACATACTATATAAAAACATTGATCAAGAGCTTGAAAAGGGGAGTTTTAGTTAAAACAGTGAGTTAATGATGCAGAGAAATTGATCATTAGTGTACCAGGATGTTTATCGCCTGGTCAATGGGGCCTTTGGCCACGATGTATTCGATCCCAGTCTCATAAACATCCATGGGCCGGCGGTATTTGAAAACAGTTCCTGCTGCATGGAAGTTCTGGGGACTGTCCAACTTGTAGGCTCCGTTAAAGAAGAAATTTCCTGCCTGGTCAGTCACAGCTGGGGAACAAAAAAGAAAAACAATGAGAAACAGCAAATTATCTGTCTTATGTTATTTATTTTTTACTGTAATTTGTATAAAAATGAAAGAACGCACCGAGAACGTCAGCTGACTTTTTTCTCTCAATGATCTGGATGTCCCAAGAGCCTTCAGGGATTTGCGTGATGAAAGAGTAACCTAAACAGGAGATAGAAAAAATTAAAGATAATATTTTAGAAATCTAAAATTAATTTGCATCCAAGCAACTCTATCAAATCATAACAAAAAGCCCCCATAAAGTCCCAAAAACATCTGAAAGGCTGTATCTGCAGCTTGATGGTGAATGTTCAGAACACAACTGAGATCAGAAATAATGTTTTTGGTCCATTTTTAACATATTATTATTATTATTATCTTCTTCTTCTTCTTTTGGCTGTTCCCTTTTCAGGAGTCACCACAACGAGTCATCCTCCTCCATCTAACTCTGTCCTCTGTGTCCTCTGTCCTCACTCCAACTACTTCCATGTCCTCTCTAACTGTGTCCATATATCTCCTTTTTGTCTTTTTCCTGGCAGCTGCGTCTCTAACATCCTTCTACCAATATACCCACTGTCCCTCCTCTGGACATGT
>JAOXNZ010000001.1:28100848-28120628 GCA_028566095.1 Kryptolebias brasiliensis | reverse complement strand
ACCTGTCCAGGGTGTCCCCCGCCTCTCGCACAGTGACTGCTGGAGATAGGCACCGGCTCCTCGCGACCCGGAATGGAATAAGCGGGTAAAGAAAATGGATGGATGATTGATGGCAGGTTAAAAAGTGGAACTCAGTAAGGACTCTTCAGACTGACCTCACATGTCCCATCCACACAGACGCCGCGGTAGCTGCTGTACTTGCAGGAAGTGCCATCTCGCGCCGTCACCATGAGCTGCCTATGGCCGTCAGTCGTGGTGCAGTGAAGGTCGCAGGGGTTACTGGAGATATGAACGTAATCATCTAAAGACAAAAAAAGAGAATGCAAGTCAGGGTTGATGCATAACCAAAATTTCTGCTTTTAACTGTGCAGAAAACGACTGATTAACCAGCTCTTTTATTGGTTTATAAAGTTCTTAATTGGCTTGTTCCTGATTTTATTCTACAAATCCTTAAAGTTTTATTTAAGGTTTCAGTTGGTAGGTTGATATTCAGTTTGTTTCAAATGAAATATTTTATTATATTTAGATTTTTATATGCATTGTACTTCTTGTGTGAATTTTTATTAAATTGTATTTACTACAACGGCTTTTTAAAAGTTATATCAGCCTTTTTCATTGATATATATATAGTTCGTAAAAGCAAGCTGGTGGATGCTTTTTGGTAAACATGTTTCTCTTATTTTTTTCCTTAGTCTTTTTTTACACTGAAAATGCTTTCACTCTTCTCATTTAGTTCATATGAAAGGTTTGATACACGTAATGATTGTTGATCAGGTTAAAATTTTTAAAGGGGGATTATGTTTTGGAGGCAGCTCTGACAGTAAACCTTTGTTACATCTGGCCTGTTTAACCAGGTAACCAGTAATTGTCAGTGTGTTTTATGGTTGTTCCTACCAGGATAGAGGGGTTTCCACTGGTAGCTCCTCCCGCTGTAAAGCTGCGAGTTAAAGGACCAACACTGCTCCTCTCTGAAGCTCCTCCCAGCGGCGGGACATTCCTGTTTAACAGAGACAGCATGGAGCATTTAAAGACCTGGTTTTACACCTTATTGGACAAATAACTTCCTTTTTACCATTTATCTGTGCACAGATGGGTTTCCTGTGACTCCACAATAGTTTGGAGCACTTCACTAACCACAACCACAATCCTCTGCTGTCAGCCAGCTGGAGAGACTGTGTTTGTGTTAATAAAGATGTGAAATAAAGTGCTGAGAACGGGCAGTCTGCGACTCACTTTAGTGTTGCAGAGATGATATTTCTTGGCTGTTCCTGTGCAGGTCATGTTGTCTTTCCCAGAAGCAACTTTTTTTCTTTGGACAGAAAACAAATATTTGGAGAAAGAACAACATTTTAACACTTAATGTCAAATTGAACGTCAGGCGGAAGTGAAAAATGCAGCCTAAATGATTTATATTCAACATATTTAACTTACTGCTATATATATTTAGTTGTTTTATCCTCTTATTGACCCTGCACTTTAGCAGAAAAGGAACACTTTACTGTGCATGCTGTATACTCTAACTCTTGGCTTTGTAAAGTTTCCACAAAGCTGTCATAATGTCCATCAGTACATAGATGTACAGCTTGAAGTTGAGAGTTACTGACCTCTGTTTGAGGCAGTGTCTCTCTTGGGACATCACCCCCCCTCCACAGGTCCGGGTGCAGGCTGTCCATTTGGCCCACTCGCCCCACCAGTAGGTGGTCACTTCTAGCTCCTCTTCAAGACTGTTGGAGGCAGTGCCCTCCTCCTGTGCACCCTTAAACACAAATAAAGACACACAGAAAATAAAAATGCATTTAAGTAATATTTATAGCTATTAATGCAGAAACAGCTGCTCAAAAGAAGTGTAATAAAAGTCTGTATCCACCCCTGATTTTTTGTGCTTTGCTTTCAGAACTTCTTCCAATCTTTTACAGTCGGCCTGAGCAGTAGTTATTGCAAATTTCTGAAGGTCTTTTGATATTATTCTTTAGACTTGTCTAATCTTTTAATTATTTTCAATACAGTTCCTGTACTTGACTGTTTTTACAGGAATGACTTTTGTTTTTTAACTGTTTAAATTGTTAAACGGTTAAACTAGGCTGTGACTAGTTGAACAATATTCAAGAGGGAACCTCCTGAAGGTCTCCTGAATATCTCCTGAATGTCTCCAGAATGTCTCCTGAATGTCTCCTGAAGGTCTCCTGAATGTCTCTTGAATGTCTTGCGACTTTTGTGGTGGTTCTCAATTTCCTTGCATGAGTCAGATAACAGCATCACTCCTTTGCTTGAGTTTTGAACATATTTAATTAAATTTTTCTCTCAAAATAGTCCCAAAGTCGTTGTGAGCGTCTCCAAGTCGTCTCAATAGTGCTAGAGTTGTAATTTAACACCTGCATGGGAGTTCTCCTCTGACAGAAAACATCTGAAGCAAATATCCAGATCTAAAAATCATGCTGACGAGCAATGATAATTATTGAAAACCTGGTCCAAATCTGCCCATTTATTTTTCAAAAGTACTCCAGCAGATTCAATCAGACACCTGGGGTGCCAAGATAGATAAAGCAAGCCGAGATGGGCAACAAAATAATGTTCACAGCCAGGAATACTGTTTTGCAAGCTGTGAACACAAAAACAGGCAAAGATTTTCAAAAACTGGCCAATCAAAAATGCAGATTGCTGGTCACTTGATTGCAAAAACTCAGAATCAACTGACACTGCAATAAAAAATCTACCTATTTTCGTGCAATTTTCCTTCAATTTTGAGTCATTACCTTGTCTCCCAACAGTTGCAGCTCAGTGAGATACCACCTTTAACTCTGACCTGTTATTAATTCAGCAAAAAAAAGGCTCTTAAAAATGAAGGATGAAGTAAGCTGTTTGCTTTGTGTTGAAACATAAAAGACAGAACAGATAAAAATTTGTTTCCACTTCTTAACGCTGGTCAAGAAATGGCTTAAAAATCTAAATTGTAAAGACATGACTCTGGTGTGAACAGGGCCAAAGCTGTTGTTATATTACTGACAGTGACAACAGCAGCTGTATGATTGTTGGACCGTCAGAGGAGCGTGCGTAAATGAGCGTCACGGTGTTTTGTACTGAGGCTCCGGTGTGTGAAGACGTTCAGCATTTCCCACATTCCTGATATGGATTAACAGCATTAACTCGGGCCGAAGGCTGCATCCATTTATTCAGACGGGTTCATCAGAGTGACCGCTGGAATGTGCACTGAGCTCCTTGTAAAGGTGTGAGACAGAGCAGCTGTGAGGGAAACTCTACAAATACCAGACGGCATACGTGGGACAGAGCGACAGGCTCGTGAGAGGAAAAAAAACGTAGGGATTAATGATCTGATGGATGAATTTAATGTCGAATCATGACAGTGTCCCGTTTTGCATTTCTTTTCTTTGCCTTTACTTCAAGACAGTTCAGTCTAACATGTTTTTGTTTTATCTTTTGATGATTTGATCTGACTGAACTCATTCAGATATTAGGAGAGTTTTAAACACCTAAACAGCACAAAAGACGGAGATACGCACTAAAAAAATACAACCCCCATTCCAAAAACATTGGGACGTTGTGCAAAATTTTAATAAAAATAGAATACAATGATATGATGCAATCTCAAAAATCTATATTTTACTCACAATGGAACATAGTTAAAGTATAAAATGTTAAAACTAAGAACTTGTACCATTTTTTTGAGGGAAAAAAGGTCATTTGAATTTTTGGGCAGCAACACAACTCAGAAACGTTGGAACAGGGGCAGCAAAAGACTGTAAAAGTAAAAGTGGTACGAATAAGAAACAGCTGGAGGAGCATTTTGACACTAATTAGGTTATTTGGCAACAACTCTCAGTTCTGGTTCAGAAGGCAAACGTACTCCCTACATTTAAGATAAAGGTTTAAACTTTCTTTTTTAATAAACTTTAAATTTAGACTTGGCTTCAGTTAGCTTTTAGTTAATGAGCTAAAGGCTTAAACAGCTGCTTTACAATGTAATAATCACCTCTCCTCCCTCTGTTGTCTTCACTTGCTTTAATCTCCATGGATCCTTCATTCATTCATTCATTCATTTATTCACTTTTGTCGCTGAGCGAGAGATGGATTACACTCTGGACAGGTTGCCAGTCTATTCACCATCTGAAACAACTCAAACTTAAAATGTTTACAGCAGTTTTGACGAATGTAGTATAAATTCTTTTTACACATCCTCCATCAGAGTAGTATTAACTTTGTTCCTATTTCCCAAATCAAATAATGTTTGTAAAGCTATGTGTTCGGTGGCTACTTCCACAGATCAGTTGTGACTCGTAACTTCCCTGATTTAATCCCTCTGACAACAACAGGCCCTAAAAACGTGATTATGAAAGAAAACATGCCTTTTTTGGAGAAGATAGCCTAGTGTGTGAAAAACAACAGTTGGTAAGAGAGATAAAATGATTCCTGGTGGACTCACCCAATCAGCAGTAGGTTTGTGCTTCAGAGAAATAGCAAAACAAACTCTGCTTGGTTGGCAAAATTAGTGCCAACATAAACAACTGTCTTGTGCAAAAATGATGACATGTATTTTTCACATCACAGATTTTGCTCAAACTGCTAAGAGAGTTTTGAATTTTACTCTTGACTGAGTAGCTGTTAGTTGGACTAGCCCATGAGAAGTTGTTTGTGATTCTACAAACTAAGATTGCTCTGACTACCGTGTACTGCAGGTAAGATATTAACTGCTCATAAATACTCAACAGAACCCCAGTTTAAAAGAGCCGTTTAACTGTGGGAAGAAACCAAAGTACAAATACAAAACCATGCTCGCAAGAAAAGTGTGAACAACTGAGATTCAAACCAGAATTAGTATTTTACATTTATTGATAGAATCAAGCTGTTTTTAGATGAGTTTTGCTGGGAATTTGTGACGTTTAAGTGAACTGGGTTGAAATCAAAATTTGACATGAGAGAATCTTAATAAGGTAAAAGTGTTGTGTACCTGTAAGCCTCTGGTGGACAGATTTCCCATAGACACCACCAGTGTCAGGAAGCCAAGGAGGACCACACCTGTCTCCCCAAACTGCTCCCATGACCACACCCTCATCCTAACAAATAAAAAAAAAAGGAAATTTAGTAAAAATCAAACAAAAAAAATACATTTTTACACAAATGTACATGTTTATCTAAAAAAAAGAATGCATTGAACTCATCGAGAACATACATGAAAGATTTTTATTTTTTTTATCAAAATCACACAGATGGAAATTCTGGCCACAGACTGAGGGGTACGAAAGGAAATATCACAATCTCTAATGAGTTCTTGCAGCACTTATATGGGCTGTGGATTAAAGCCTATTGCTGAGACGTGGGTGTTTTTTCTAACTCCACTTTAAAGCTTCTTGTACAGCATGAGAACACATTTGGGGTAACAGGATAAGAACATCTGTGGTGATTTAAAGGGATACCTGAAGTGCTGCTGGACTCTTTACCTGTGCTACTAAACAGAAAATCACTGAAGAGTTGATCCAACACAAGAATGTTTGAGACAATGGATCAAATCACAAACCTTGACGGTAAAGAAGAGCATCATTTATCTTAAAATATTCAACCAAAACTTATTGAAAAGCAACAAATATTCAAGAAAAGTTTGTAATTCTAACAATATAAGAATTCATGGCACTTTGAGTTCAACATGAGGACTTGTTTCAAATAAAGCTTGTATCTGAACATCAAGTGAACTCTGTTCTGGCTATAACCCACTAAGCACCGTCAGTTTTCCACAGAAAGTGAAGGGTGTGTTCTCAGACCAAACACCGGCGTGTCGGCTGCAGGTATTTGAACGTGCGAGCAGGCGACGCAGGCAGCTGCTGGCAGGTGGAGGCTGACGCAGACAGGCTGCTGAGAGGCCTCAGGTGGTGAAGACAAGGGAGTTGGACAGCAAAGGGGCCCATTAAAAAGTTAAACAAGCCCCAATGTGCTGGAAGGATGGAGGTAAGTTTCCTTGGACGCTACACAGGTAGGTCTTTGTTTAGCCCCTTAGACTATAAGGAAATGTAGATGTCTGTAGGTAAAAGCTGGCGAGAAGAGACACAGACACACAGGAAAAGGAGGGTACCCAAAGGACTTTGCAAAAGCTTCATAACTAAGTAAAACCTCTGACTTTCGGTGGGAAATTTTCCTGGAAACGCACAAGAAATGTCTAAACATTCCAACAAAGTCTTGCTTTCCTTTGTAAATTTACAAGTAATAAATGCAAATTTTATACTTACAAACACCTGGATAAGCCTTATTTTGATGGATTAATTTATTTTATTGTCTAAATGAAGTGTTTTAAACAGACCTGCATGCAAACGTACAGTATGCACAAACCCATTGTTACATATAACAGTTGTCAATTTTCATTTGTAAATCTCAGCTGGGTGTTGTGTTGTTTTTAACTCATTCTAAACTGATCTGTGTCAGCCCTGAAAAAAGACAAAACTAAGATATGGTAACTAAATTAAATATCTCCATGAAACAAATTTAGAAACTAAATTTTAGTTGAACAATCGAAAAAAATATCCAAGGAGCAAAATAAATTGAATACATTTTACTGCACGTGTTAAACACACACTTATTGATCCACACATAGCTTTTTAGGAAAGAGCTTTAAGTATATTCCTTGTCTTCAGGTTCAGTAACACAGCCTTATTAAAATAAGCAAAGAGCTCGTCTCGCCCTCTTTACAGTCTGGCTTTTACTAAATATTGGTGACAGGTGTCTTAAAGCAGCCACAGCAGCAGCACCTGGACTTCATTATCCAACCAGACACAGCTGGAGCCCAGCCAGCTGCCAAACACACACACACACACACACACACACACACACTCGCAGAGGAGACGGACACTTTGTCCGACACAGCTACATGTCTGTATACACTCAGCCAGTGGCGTGACTCGTGCACAAGCTCACTTTAGCTTTTGTGCATGCGCCCGTGCACAGACAGGTATGCAGATATTTTAGCATAATGCATAAAAACATCACTTCCTGTCGCACATCTGAAGTTATAAAGAGTTACCAAACTCTGTGGTCGTGTCACGTTTAGCTGCAGTTAAAGGCCTAGCATTCAATCCAGAGTTTTAAACAAAAAACATTTTAGGATGAAGCTGAAGTTGTAGCCGTTTTGGTCAAACCTTGTAAATAATGTTATGTATGATCTCATGTGATATTGTGAGATCTTGGAAGATGCTTTAGGTTGTATTTGTTTGCAATGCCTTGTTTGTATTTGTAATTATTTCTATCATTAACCTGCATTTTCCTTTTTCTTTCTTCCTATAGAAACTATGCCTGGACCACTCATTCTGTTTGTCTGTGTCCCTTTCCTGTCCTCTGAAACCCGGACGGTCGAGGTAGATGGCCACCCATGAGCCTGGCTCTGGTTCTGCTGCAGGGTTCTTCTCGTTAAAAGGCAGTCATTCCTTTCCACTGTCGCCAACATGCTGCTCGGGATGAAAGATTGTGGCGAAGTAACAATTTGACGCAATCTGCTGGCTTCCTTAGATAAATAACTTGTACTCACTGGCATTTTATAATGTATGTGAATGTTTTTGTACAGTGCCCTGAGGTGACTTTTGTTGTGAATCGGCACTATATAAATAAACTGAATTTAAACCAGTTACCCAGTTGGTTTCATATAGGTAACATGAGATAAACTGACTCTGTCACAGCCCTAAATATGACAAAAGTTCCAAATTTATCAGGCAGTATTAACATTCTTCAAAACTTCTTCAGAGATTTTTTAGTTTAAACAACTGTTTATGAAAAAAAGGTCACTATTTATGTTGCGACCTTATCCTTATCTTAAATACATGGCACATTAGGGCCGATATGAATTACAGGATGCTGCCCAGAGCCATTCAGCGAGTAGACTGGAGAGATTAATTTATGGAGCTTTTCCTGAATGGTTCTCATGTCCTGCAGAGTCTTTTGTCTTTTTTTAATTTATCAAAGATTGATGTTCCCTAATCTGGTGCCTGCCGTTTTAATTTACATTGAGATCCTCCATCCACTCACCATGCCACTTTGGTTGCTCTCATGTCAAAAAATTTACGTTTTTCTTTTTTTTTTTACTTCTACCTTTGTTACTAAATTATTGCTCTTTGCCAGAATATCTTCACCTGAAAAACATGTTTTAAATTCCTTTAATTAAAGTGTTTTCACTTTGGCCACCCTGTCCTCATTCGCATAAGCAGAAGGGAAAAAACTTGAATGATTGCTTTGGGAAGATACTGTACTTTTCCACATTTAGAGACTACAAGGACATAATTTGTGTAAAAATCCTACTGGAATTCAGTCAGACATTTCGTTGGTAGAGACATTTGCCAAACCAGCTCATCATTGCCACCTATTGGACTTAATTGAGAAACAACAGGCTAATGAGTTTAACGCTTGGGTGCAAAATACAAGTGTGCTGGAAAGGTCCCTGTGGATTTGGCTTGTGGACACTGCAATTAGATGTAAACTAGTTGTCCAAAATCTTGAGACCAAAGATACTGAAATAAAAGAACAGGAGCCCAAACAGAATAAACTGAAGACTTTGCTGTACCAAAAGCGCACCCCTACATGTTTCCATCCCGTGCTCTGTAGGTCTCTATGCTTTAAACACTTGGCCTGCTGCCTCACTTTCGTCCAGACAGGGTCTTCCTCTTTCCTCCTCCACTCTGCTGTCGTTTCCCAGCAGACGGGCAGGGCAGAAAAAAAAAGGAAAGAAAAAAAAGTAAACATTTCCCTCATCTTCGCTGCCTTCCCCCTCCCTGTGCCGTCCCCACCCTGGCGGACCCCTGGGGCCCCTCGCCTCTCTGTCTTGTTTTTGTAACACTAGTAACCTTAGCAGACAGACAGACAGCAGAAGTTTATCCCCTGAGAGGCTGGATTGAGGCTGATATATCAGAGCAGCGCTTAACATTTATGACCCAACATTGGATGTCATCCAGGCACTGGTGGACACCTGTAATACGCATATCACAGGTTTAAAATGAAGACTTTACTGACATTTAAAATGCTGTACAGCTGAAAATTTCAAGCAATTATACAGTTAGTGAACCTGTCAGCCTGTGGTGACTTTCTTATGTGTTTTTAAATCAAACCATAAACTAGAGAGATTGCATTTTATGCAAAAATGCTGAGTGCTGAATGACTTTGCTGAAGAAGCTGAAAGCTAAAAGAAACCAAACACCAGCTAAAAAGAGCAGAATACTAGATAAAAGGTAAAGGGAGCAACAACACTAGCTAAAAGTCAAAAGTCGCAAAAGTCTATCTAGAAGCTAAAAGTAGCAAAATGTTAGCTAGAAGCTAAAAGTAGTAAGCGCCAATTAAAAGCATCAAAAAGCTAAAATTAGCACAAGGCAAGCTAAAAGTAACAAAATGGTGTCTAAATGCTAAAAGTAGCACAGCATGCTAAAGCAGATTCCAAAGAGAACTGTGTTTTTGAAGGAACTGAAGGGATCTCAGTCTATTTCTGAGGAGGAAATATTTGTAAATAAAATTTTTTTTAATATGAAGTATAAAAGTCTCCAAAATCAAAAGTCATAGCTCCCATCTCCTGAAAGAGCTTAATGTTTTGATAATTGAATGGCTAAAATAACACAGCAGAAGTAGTTCAATTGAAAAGATATACAGAAAATGTTAAAAATGAAAGCAACAAGTAATTCGGTTTTCGAAAAAACAGGTGTTGTAGCTCCTCAACATATTAAAATTACAAATTAGAAAAATAATGGAGACATTTTCAAGGTGGAAATTTGTCTTTAATGTTATTTGTTAATTGTGGTGTGCAGGATGTGATTAAACAGGACTGACTCCTGGGTGAAAATACCTAAAACAAAGCAACAAAATACTGCATAGTGGAATCACTTATTCTCTAAAACAGCCACTTAACTCTTAACTTTAGTTTTTAGAACTGTAGAGATGATGATTAGGAGTTTATAGGTGTGTGGAAAGCCATTTATTTATCCTGTCTTCAGTTTATTTTAGAAAATGAGGTCACTTTGGTTAAGTAATTTTAATGAATTTATCTTGGCTATTTACAGGTGTGTGGGCTGCCATAGTTTCTTTTTTCTTTTTATTAATATGTTTGGCTGTTGCCCGCCCTTTTGAATGTTTGTAAATATATCCACCAAACTTTACAATCTAATAAATCTTTTCCTCCTTTTTCTCAAGAGCTAGGGAACTTATTTATTTTTTCATTGGACAAGACATAATAACCTCAAAATGACACAAAAGAAGTTGGACCGCCAAACAAAATTCAACATTTAGAACTGGATCACACTTAGTCTTTTCAGTATAAAGTGATATAAAAGACATTGCTTTAATCTCCATAATGCAACCATTATACACACTTTAATACCAAAGGTACCACGTTTCACAAAGTTCTTTATTCAGTGTACACCAGTTAAATAATCAGATGATCATTTCGATCATTGTTAGTAGTAGCATTGTCACTTCAGAGTGAGAAACTAAAGCTGCATCCAGTAACTTCCCTTGTGCCTGAGACACCTTTTTACTGTCTTGGAGGAATTTATGAAACAATCAAGGTGGCAGGAAGGGGATTAAAGTCAACTCATCAACTGTGATGCCTCTGAGCTGGAAAGGGACAGAGTCAAAGAGCTGTAACTGCTCTTTGAGAGGAAAGCCAGCACTGAAATTGGCGCGATGCAATGATGACAGATGGTCTGCACGACCAGCCGGCCATAGAATTTAGAATAAGAGCTGTCTGGCACACATTTTACGAGTAGTGCTCCACCTCAACACTGCTGAGCTGTATTCTATGCCTTGTATGATTCTGTAATGCCAGCTTCATTTACTGTTGCTCAGCTCGATTGGCACATTTGTGAAAATCCTGAGGCAGCATAAAGAGAGACCATACTGAAAATCCAAAACCACTGCAGAAACAGTGGGACTGAGAACAAACTTCCTGGTGTTTTGCAGAGAGGTCAAATTGATCAATCTTGACTGTATTTGTGAGGAGTTCTGTCAATTCCAGATCCTCAATAAGAGACGTCACAGTTAGTAAATGTGCTTGTATTGTGTATTACTGTACCCTTAAGTGCAGCACTTTCAAAGAAAGTTAGCATGTCCACTCATTTGTTCCTGTTTTACATTAACAACAATCAAAGTCAAAGCAGTGTATCATCTGCAACTACAACTTTGCTATTTGACATGGAACTAAATATCAATGAAAAACTTTCCAAATGTTCTCAAAATGTTCTTTGCTGCTACTATAACTAATGAAAAAAAAAATACATTTTCCCGCATTTGAATTACTTTTTTGAAAAAGACAAAGTATTAAGAATACCATCTCTGTACACATTCCTAAAACCATTATGTCATATTTTTACAGTGAAAAACTCATATCAATGCCAAGAAACAGATAGGAGAGGAAAACATCATGTTCCCATGAGACAAAAGACAAAACAAAATTCCCAACTGCAAACTGCTGATCAGCAAACGATGCATTCATCACTGTGGGCTGCAGAGAGGGATGAACTACCTTTGAAATGCTGTCTTTGCAACTTATCACCTCTTATACAAAATCATACAAACACAGCAGAGGGTGAACTTCCATGGAAGGTGTTCAACCAACTATCAAGAGCAATCTGTTGCTTAATATCTTACACCTTGGTTTCGGTTTTCTGTGGCTCATATAAAGCCACAGTGGGTCTGGTCAGTAGTCTAAAAAAATGTGTCCCTTACTGTCTTTTCCTGATCTCTTTCTGTTGTTTGTTTGTTTGTTTTATGCTTAATTATTGCCGGCTACCATGTAAGGTAGATATTGACCTGCAGTTTGGTGTGGACATCCCATGAGGGCTAACAGATCAGATTTTTCTTTAAAATGTTAAGTAATATGCCTTTCTTCAAGGAATGCTATCATTTTGAAAATGTTGTGAGGTTAAAAAATAGAAGAAAGAGAATTGTTTTAAGGAATTAAAATAAAGTCAGCAGCTCTAAAATAAAAATCGACCCACACTCACATGGAACTCTAATCTAATGTGAGGTTTAAGCTTTAAAATCACAATTGTTTAAAAATTATTCAGAAAAACAAATTTAAAGTTAGAATATTATCTTCTCATCACATTGTGTCACAGAGTCATTATAATATACATCATATACATATTAGCAAAACAAGGTTATGCAAAATATTATTGAATGCAAGAGTTAAAAGCAGAGCAACAAAAAAGACTTTTTGACTGAATGTTTTGCATCATTTGAGCTACAATTTGTACCAGCTAACACAAGCAGATATGAAGCAGATCCTGAACCATGCATTGCCTCTATAGTGTTCCTGATTTGCCACTTCAGATAAAGCATTTGGAAAATAATTATAATGAAAAGTGCACTGACAAAGGTCATGAGAGCATCCCTTACCTGAGAGGAACTGACAGGAAAACTTTAAATCCTGAAAATAGCTGCTGCAGAATCCAGAGCAGCAGCCGAGGGTTGGTTAAGTGACCACTGAATTCTTAAAATTTCTTAATAATGAAAAGCGGTATGACACACTGGTGATTAGAGAACTCCTAGTGTGTGACTGTCTGCCTTCTGAAGCTCATATTGGTCAGGGACAAGAGTGTGTTGGTTTGGATGTCTGCCTGTCCAGACGCAGACTCATTACTTTTGCGTTTTGTTTAATGAGCCTAACCCTTGGTGGTCCCTTCCTAAAGCAGACATGATAACTGAAAAAAAAAGTGATGGGAGCGGAAGTCCAAAAACATAGGATAAAAGACACAGTGAGAGGACGAAATCGCAGAATGAGCTAGAAAGGCTCTTTAAGAAGCTGAAGAGAGGTTGGAGGAGTTAAGTTGCCCCCCAGGGGTAAACAAAGACTGTAGTAAATTGCTCACAGTTGAACTCTGAACTATTTATTGACTCACTCTTCAGAACTGGATTTCCCAGGAAGACGACCACATTCAGCTCATGTTTATTAAAAACTCTTGCAAAGAAAGAGAACAAAAAACATCAAAGTGGTTTAAAGCTGTCAGTCTTCAAGGCAAGTGAACAGATTAGAGTTTTATGTTCAGATCTGTGTGGTTTAATAAGACAGAATCCTGCCACTTTAACAAAACATGTAAACTTGTATTGATTAAAGACAGATTGAAAGTTGTTTTAAAATACGTTTGGGTTACAGAGATGAATGGTGTCATTGTGTCGCGTTATCATTTAACAAAAGCTGAGGAATGCTGTTTGACACTTTCAAACTGTGTTATCTTTGTCAATTTTTAGATGTAGATAAAGAAATTCTGTTTTTGTGATAGACTGCAAAAAAACAGAATTTAAAACAGGACCGGAAAGGCATTAACACAGTGACATTTGTTTCTACTGTATGTTGAACATCTCATCATGGAAGGTACTCCCTATTTTCTGTATTAAAAAATAGTGCCAAATACTAAAGATGTACAAATGCTCGTTATGATGTTCACTTAAACATTTTCTTAAATTGAGTTCAGTTTTTGTTGCTTAAGTTGGTGGATGTTTGCTCTTAAATGGGTGCTGATTTGAGTAGATGTTAGCAGTGATCCATTTTATCTAGAGCCCATCGCAGTGCTTTACAAAAAGAACTAAACTAGAACAAAAATCAACCACAAATAAAAAAGCCACAGTCTGGTGAGAAGGAAGAGCTAAATTAGACTGTAAGTTTTGGTGAGTAAATGATCTTTAACAAGGTTTTTAAATGTGTTCAGGTATAAAGCGCTGAGAACGTTAGCATGAAGAGCACCTCAAATGGTCAGGGCTGCAACTCTGAAAACTCTGTCACAGAAAGTTTGCAGTCTGGTGTTAAGAATGAAGAGAAGCCCAGAGGTTTCGGGTCGGACTGTAATGATTAAGGATTTCCTGGTATTAAGAAGTAAGGTCATGAAAGGATTTGTAGATGTGTCAGAAGATCTTGTGATGGATCTGATTTTAATTGGAAGCCAGCTGAACAAAGGTTAGCAATATCTGCTGCCAGGAAATGGTGCAAGCAAGACAAAAGGGTTTTGGGCAAAGCAAAGCTCTTCCAGGGCTGTGGTGGTCCAGACTGGAGGTTATGAAGTCATGTAAGAGGGTTTCTTCCAGAAGGTCAGCAAGACAAGACCAAAATGTAGAGATGTTTAAAAGTAAATAGAGAGTATTTTGTGATTGATTTAAAGATAGTTTATACAAGTTTACTCCAGTAGTTTTTCCAGAAATAGTATATTGATATGCAATTCTGAAATGATGGCAAGCACTCAAACTCGACTGAATCCTCTGAAAACCACATTCAAGCTTGAGTCAAATGATTGACCAACAGTAGTCTGGACGTGGTCTGGACATAGTCTGCGTAGGTAAATGAATGTGGCAGATTTTGGTGGAAACATAAGAGTGAATCTGCTGCTAAACGTGAAAGAAAAGAGAAAGACTGAGTAAGACAACTGTCAAGAATGAGTATTCGGAGATCAAGCGCGGCTTTTGCAAAACTTCTGCTGGACTTTCAACAGTTTTCCAACTCAATCTCAAACAGCTCTTCTATTAATGTCACCATTGTTGACCTGTTTTCAGTCACCTCGGTTGTTTCTGTAGGTAAACTAATGCATGTGGTGGTTTGTTGCTGTTCACTGATTTTACTTACATTTTTTTAATTTAAGGACACATTATTCATTGGTATGAGAAAAATAAATTGTTCAGATTTTGTTTCTTACTTTATAAAACATTTTATACTTTTAAAATTAGAATAAAGCAGAGCGTGAAGTCCAGAATGGTGTCAAGATTGTGAACCTCAGTGGAAGGATAGATGGAGCCTTCATCTGTTTGCAGAAGATCTCCACCGTTCAGTGCCTTGAGGGCCACAACCAAGAGCTCAGTTTTATTGGTATGGAGTTTAAATAGATCTTTGGGAAATTCTTCCTGATTCTCCAAACTCAGATTGTTCTTACATCAGACACTCACTGCCTATTTCTACTCAATGCTACCCCAATTTAAGCAAACATAACATAAACTGTCAGGACTGTGTTAAATTGTGGTTAAACAAGAGTTATATGTAACCTTAACTTCTAACAAATAGTTTTCTTTACAGAGAAACTGCAGTCAATTTGACAGATGTACATATTTGATTGTAAAACTGAGCTTTCACCACAGACTCATTCTCTGACTTCATCAATAAGCCAAATTTTTCCTGCTCTTAGCCAAACGAACCCTTTTGCATGAGCAGATGTCACTTTTCTGCTCTATGAGGACTACGTCTGGTAAATCTCGAACAGAAATTCTACATAGGATGAGGTGTGGAGATTTTATCCCTGCAACTCTCTGCTGCAGCCAAAAAAGCCACAAACTGCAGTTCAACACGCATTGCTGGCACAGATGTGAGCCTCTACCTCACCAGTTTACACACACACACAGCTCCCAACAGCTGACAAGCTTCCAGTCAGACTTGGGCCTCTCCAGGAATACACAAGCATGCATGCCTGCACAAAAACACACACTCCTCTGAGAGCGAGTCAGCATTATTTTCTGGATTTGTTTTGGTCTGGTGCAAAACACAAGACTCGTTGGCTCTGGTTTGCCTTGTAAACACACACACACACACACAGAGCAGAGGGAAACCACAACAGTTCAGGCAGGCATTCAAAGGCCCAACACACTGAATCAGAAATCACACAAACTTTCATGCAACACACTCAGAGGAGGGTAGAAGTAGTTAGCCATTTACCTCGCCTGCAGCAGTCCAAGGGCGTCTCAGTCTGTGTTGAGGATGCCTCTCAGTGTGTGTGTGTGTGTGTGTGTGTGTGTGTGTGTGCTGGTGTGTTTTAGCCTGCCAATGACAGCAGTATTGTATTATGGTGTTCTGATGAGTGCTGCTGTTGCAGTGGAGTGAACAGAGAGAGGGATGAAGAAAGTAAAGAAGGGAGGAAGGTAAGGTGTGCTTTCCCTGCATCCCTCTTCCTCCTCCTCCTCCTCCTCCTTCTCCTCCTCCCCAGACAGCAGGAGCAGCAGAATGGCAGGACAGGGAGGAGGGGAGGAACAGAGGAGTGACTCTGGCTGCCTGATCTGCTTTGTCTCGGACTGTTGCTTCCTAAATCAGTCTGAGTTTATTGGCCTCTCCACTGAAGCACTCAGCAACATTGTTTCCCTCCTTTTTTTTTCTTAACTTACTTTGATATGAACTTTTTAGTTACCCGATTATTTCTTATTTCTGCCAAATCGTACCCTAATGAGCTCTATTTTATGGTTATATAAGTACACTACATAAGAACCAATGAATGAAACTTTCCCGAAAGTAACTTTTAGAGTCAATCCAATTCAAGATGGCCACCACAGCTAATTGACATTAGCCAAAACAGAAATGGCTGTAACACAGATACTGAAGTAAAATCTGATATGGTAGTAGCTGAGAATCATCCTCAACACATTCTCTGAGCGTGACTTCTTGCAATATTGCACGAGATCACACATAATTTCTGCAAGATTTGACTATATCAGCTATAACTCATGATGAGATGATCTTAGTCCAAAGCGCTGGCATCAAAGGCAGCGGGCGATAGGCATTCCTTCAAGAATGCCACACCTTTAATTTATTATTACTTTTTACAACTTTTTTTTTTCCAAGTGATCTTGAGCAATATTTCTCCAAGCTTTCTGCAGGTCTTTTAAATCTTTTTCTCTCCTTTTCGGTCCATTACCTCACCATTCCCAGAGGAATGTGTTGTTTGTTTGTGAAGCCACTAAACTCTGACCTATGAATCCGTCAGGCATAAAAAAAGACACCAAAACTCACTTAAACCAGTTTTGTGTCTACAAATAACAGACAATATAGCAAAAAATTATTTTAAATAAGATCTTTAGGAACTTTTTTACAAGCAGTTTTTCATAAAGACACTATTTGTTCCCATGTTTTAGTAAAATTTATAACAGAAATAATAGTTACGCCAACATAAATAGAAGACATAGCGCTTAGCTAAAAAAACTTGTACATCAGGATAACTTTGTTACTTGCAGTCTGTCACAAAAACATATTTTTTTATTGCAACTATAAAGAAAATGGGAAAGATGAGACAGTTTGACAAGTGAGTCTTAAAATACTTTCAGAATTTCAGCACGGTGTGCAGTATGTCCTTAAAAAAGTTGAGGATGCATCACTCAGGTCCTGTTTCAGTTCCTTGCTGGGTTTTTTTAAAGGTAATTTCTGAAATGTGGTTAAACCTAAAATTGTGTTGTTGTCAGTCACGTTTGATTGTTGGTTGTCTCTTCTTCTTTTCTCTGAACAAATCCTTTAAGTTACACAAACCAACCTGAGAAACCCAGAAGAAGCAAGAAACAGATGGGGGGAGGCCAGTTCAGGAAGAGGAGGAGAGAAGAGAAGAGTGAATGATGAGGGGAGGACGAGGAGACGTCTGAGGACCACCGTGTCTGCCCACCAAGTCATCCTCCCCTCTTCTTTCCGTCCGTCTGTCTCGCTCCTTCCTGTTTTATTACAATTTCTGCTTTTCTAGTGTATCTCCTGCTCTTCTGTTATTTCTCACCCCTCCCTCTTCCTCTCTTCATGTTTCTTTTTTCTTTCAGTCACATCTATTTCTTGTTCTGTTTCTACAGCTGTCTTTTCGTGGGATTGCACTTGTTCTTCATTATTGCCTTGTCTTTTGTTTTACACTGTTCGTGTAACAGAAAGTAAAAAGCTTGATGTGCATGTGTTGAGTGTATTTTAAAAGAAATTGTTGCACAGTACCTAATCTTTTGCACAACAGTCATTGACCAAAGTGCTGTTAAACAAAAATGGCAAAGAAGATCTAAGGCAGCACAAAAGATAAGACGAAATCCTTAGAATCAGATAAAATTAAAGGCTTAGCATTCCTTCCATGCCAGCGTTTCAGACTAAGATCATCTTATGCTGACAAAAGACAGTTGTAGATGTTTTGTTGTCAAACCTTAAAAATAATATTATGTGCCATTTTATGTAATATCATGAGCTCTCATGAGATGTAGTAGCACTCATACTATATGTTGTGAATGGCTCTCAGCTACTACCTCATCAAATTTTAGTTCAATAAACGTAAATCTGGCTAAGTTATAACCATTTTTGTGCTGGCTATGGTAAGTTAGCTATGGCGACCTTCTTAAATCAGGTTTACTCCAAAACTTATTCAGATGTAGAAGATTATATGTAGATGCCACTATAATTTCATTGTACTCACAAACAATGACAATCAAGCTTTCTGATTTTCATTCTGATGTACATCCAGAGAAACCTTTCTGAAAGTTTCATTAAAATCTGTCCAGTGGTTCAAGGGAAATGTTGATTCCAAGAATTAATGGCCAAGTTTTAAACAATTAGTGCTCAAAGTGTATCTTGATGATGATTCTCAGCTACTAACAAACCAAAATTAGCTCAATATCTGTAAAACTGACCAAGTTAGCCATCACACATGCACACACATACGCATGCTCAAACACAGGCAAAAACATAACCGTCCACCACCAGAAATGCAGAAGCTGGGAAAAAAGCCAACAAATACAAAGATGTTTTACAAGCTGATAGAAAGAAGTCAGGGAGGCTGCCAGACTGAAGCAATCTGGTCCATATCCCACCATCAGTTAAAGCCCGCCACCCTCCACGTGACAATAACGCTTATGTGTTGAAAATGAGTTGTTCGAGGATGTGCAACACTCCAGTGGGTGTGTTTTGTGTGTGTACCCAACATGCCAAACAGCGTATGGAGTCATTAGGGTTACTGGATGCAGACAAAGACCAATTAAATTAGTCATAAACAGAACCACAGAGGGGAGAAGAAATGAAGGAGAAAAATGGGTTTAATTCCTAAATGTGTGAAATAAAACACACTTTGTTGTCCAAGTGCTCACATGAAAAAAGTTAATGTATTAATCATGATTGAATTTTGTATAAAACATCCACCATTCAAGTATACCTGAGACAGTTATTTATTTAAACACCAAACCCCAAATTTAAAATAATAATATTAATAAACCAGAGCAATGGCATTTTCTGAAAAATGCAGTGTGAACGCTGAGCACTGAAATTTGCTGAAGAAGCTGAAACTGAGTTGTTAGCTAAAAGAAGCAAAGCACTGGCAAGAAGCTAAAAGTAGCAACGAATTAGCTAAAAACAGCAAAAGCTAGGTAAAATATGGTAAAGTCTATAAGTAGCAGAGGGCTAGCTGAAAGTTTCAGAAGGCTAACTAAAAACTAAAAGTATCAAAATGCTAGCTAAAAGCTAAAAATAGCAAAAATACTAGCTAAAAGTAGCAAAAGCCTAGGTCAAAGTAGCAGAATGGTAGCAAAAAAATAAAAGTAGCATGGGAAGATAGAAAAAGAGCAAGTTTACTGAAACAGATTTCAAAAGAGAAATATGTATTAATCAAAGATAGCTCAATCTATTTCTATGGGGAAAATATTTGTAAATAAAGTAAAACATTTTTAAATGTATAAAAGTTTTAAAAAAAAAGTCATAGCATCCATCTCCTGAATGAGCTGAAGGTTTTGATACATAAACAGCTAAAACAGCACAAAGTACACAAAAATCCTTACATCGCAAAAATGTACGGAAAAATATAAAATAGTAATAACAAACCTGCAGATTATTACATGTTCACTGACTTTTGCTTTATTAAATGCCGCATGAACCAATCATATTTCATGTCTTATTTAATCAACTTCACTTATTTTGTTTGTTTACATCCATCCATCCATCCATTTTCTTTACCCGCTTGTCCATTCCGAGGCGGGGGACACCCTGGACAGGTCTGCAGTCCATCGCAGGGCCACATAGAGACAAACGAGACAAACAACCATTCACACTCTCACTCACACCTAGGGACAATTT
>JAOXNZ010000001.1:28021875-28035954 GCA_028566095.1 Kryptolebias brasiliensis | reverse complement strand
GGTGATGGCTAACCAACCGGACATTGTGGTAATAGATAAGATACAGAAGAAAGCAGTGGTGATAGATGTAGCAGTCCTAAGTGACTGTAACATCAGGGAGAAAGAGCACGAAAAGCTCGAGAAATACCAAGGGCTGAAAGAGGAAATGGAGAAGTTGCGGAGAGTCAAGGCCTCAGTGGTACCAGTGCTCATTGGAGCACTTGGTGCTGTGACCCCAAACTGGAAGAGTGACTCCAACAGATCCCAGGAACAACCTCAGGGATCTCTGTCCAGAAGAACACAGTCCTAGGAACAGCTCCCAGGCCTCTGGTAGAGGACCTGAGCTTGTAGTGAAAGTGGAAATGCCCATGTTGAACAAAATAGGGTGATAAGTTTTTTTTTTACTCAGATTTGTTGAGTATAATATGCAGAAAAAAGTGCTTTTTTTTACATTGAGTGGATACCCGCATTTCAGAATTAGATCTCAATATATATGAAAAATTAAACTCCTTCACACTGCACTGTTAAATAGTTCAGGATAACCTTTTTATGGTTGAATTCAGTTTGCAATGAATACCTTTAATGGCTCCAAAAAGTGGTGCAAAAATTCCAAATCATTGTTCCTAATGACAAGAAAATTATGTAACTAAAATGTAGTGATAAAAAGAAAAATGTGAGCTTTGCTTTATTTTTCACATAAACGCCAACAAGCAAATTGAAAAATGAAAAGTTTTGTCTTCAGTTTGTGATTCCTCCCGTCAGAATTATGCAGACAGAAACATCCTGGATATGAAAGACTTTGAGGTGACGGATGTTCTTGGGAGCCTCATCCTTGTTTGCTCAAACGATCAGCTTTCATCAGAAGACCTGTCTGAGGACGTGTCTCCTCCGTCCGTCGGCGGCGTCGGCTTCCAAATGTCAACCATCAGTCTGAATGCAGTGAGTGTCGGAGACGCCTGGCCAATCAGAGAGCTGGTCTCCCTTCAGTCCTACGGTCACGTTGACACAGATGTGATCTGTGAGATGGAGTATCTGACAAACGGCTGCATCAGGACAGAAACTGACTGAGCCTTCCTGGCTGTAACCTTCATCGCAGCACCTTCCTCTCTCACTCGAAGGAAAGCATATCACTCGCCTCCCTTCATGTCAGAGATTTAAACTAAAATCATGTCATGATGAGAAGGGACAGTTGCCACCATTTTGATCAAATCTTGTAAATGATGTTGTGTGATAATGTGAGATCTCGCAAGATCTGTTAGTGCTCCGAGAATATGTCTCAGCTACTACCACCCCACATTTTAGATCAATATCTGTAAAGCCGACTGAGTTATACCAACATTTTTGTGTTTCCTAAGGTGAGCTGGCTGTGGCGACCATCTTGAATTGGATTGACCCCTAAAGTTGATCAGTTGTAGATGTTCACCCAATGGTTACTTCCTGAGTTTCATTAAAATCTGTCCACTCGTTCATGAGTTATTTTGCTAACAGACAGACAAATGAGCACAAACACAAGTAAAATTATTATCACCTCTTGCCTTCAGCAGCAAGCAATAATAAAAAACTTGAATCTTGAATATTTCATTAGATGAAACCTTTTAAAGATTGGATCTGATGTTTGGAACTAGAGAAAAAACAGGTTTTATTTGTATTTCCAAACTTTTTTACATTTTCTGTTTAAAGCAAATCAAATCAGTTTGTTTAATATACTGTTGACTTACATCTAAGGACACAATTAGATAGTTTTTATATTTTTATTTTTATAACCCCTGGTAATATTTGTTATTATTTTTTACTGTTAAAATGTTTTTTTTTCACTCCCTGGTGTCCAAGATTTCTCTCCACTCGATGTAAGAACTTCTCAGATGTTTCTCAAAGAAAATGCCTCCTGTTTGCACAGTTCATCTTTGAGATTACCAGTTTGTTTGTTTTTTAACAGCCAATAAAAAAATATTTGTATGCATCATGTGAATCGATCTCCAGATTTTGCCAGTCAGCAGCTGGTTTGTTGTCCTGAATCAGACATTTCAGTTCATTCTGAGGTCAACCGTTGGCCGAAGGGTTAGAGGTTAGAGGTTAGAGTTCATGCCGACCCAGTGTTTGATCAGCTGGTGGGCGATGGTCTGTCTGGGGGGGACGAAGAAAGCCGGGACGGCTCCTCTGAACAAGGAATCAATCACCTAAAGACAAAAAATAAATGTTTTAAAACTTTCCTTTACAGAAAAAAAACCTAGATGGGTGAAAACTGCTTCAGGCTTCAGTTGTATGATGAAAAGGTAACATACATGTTTATCATTAATCTTATTTGCTCATCATGTTTTACTGACTTTTAAAATAATTCTTCAAAGAGAAGAATTAGAGACAGAAAGTTCTGTTCAGTTTGTCTAGAACTGTAGATAAATTTACTCAGGAGTGTTTTTTAAAGGGTCATTACCAACACAACTAGAGACAGACTGATTAATCAATCAACCATTTTTAATCAGCCAATATTGGCCAGCTAAAAAAACAAATTAAAAACATCAGCAATAAGCCATACCTGTGCAAACATGATACCAAGTAAAGAAATGAAGCTGCAGAAGCAGCTCTACAGCCCGCAATTTAGGATTTTTTGAGTGAGAAAGCTCTTCTATGTATTATTTTTAGATGTCCAAGTTCTTCTAAAGGCTGTTAAATATGTTTTTTTAAGAGTTAAACAAGTACTGTTATATGTTGTTGAATGAAAAATACATGTTTGACAAACATTTTAAAAAATTGGTGTTTTATATCAGCTCTGATTTCTAAAGATCGGCATCATCATTGGTCGACCTCTAAACCTAACCTTTTAGTTAATTAGTCATAACCCTGTGTTGAAAATATGATTCAAAGATGGATTTTTTTTTAACCTGTTGCCGTGGAAACCATCGAGCCTCTTCTATCTCCTTCTCATCCACCTTGATGTCGGTGGTTATGGCGACAGCGAGGCAGCCAATCATGAGGTTGGAGGGCATTGGCCAGGGCTGACAGGAGACGTACTGAACCGGTCCGACCTTCACGCCGCTCTCTTCCTCCACCTCCCTCCTCACCGCCTCCTCGATGGCCTCCCCTGCAGCAACGCCAGCTCTGTCACGTTACGCCGGATCAGTTCAAGGGAGGTTAGGGTTGTGTTTGCGTTAACTTACCCGGCTCCACGAATCCTGCTAAACAGGAAAACATCCTTGCAGGGAAGACCTTCTTCCTGCCCAGTAAACACTGGTTTCCATCGGGGTGGATGACCAACATGATGACCACCGGGTCTGAAAAACACAGTTGATAATTATTTTATTGTCCTGTAAAATTTAATTTTCAAATCGGTTCAGAAATCAGGAAATGTAAAATAATCAGCTGGATTTTTTTGTTGTTGGAGAATAAATCAACAAGTGATTTGATAAAGTGAATAAAATAAAGGGAAGTTTGTCACACCATAACCACTGTGACGGTTCAATTTATATAAAAAATCAAGTTGAGTCTGTGCTGTTGGTATAATCGGATTATTCAGTGACCCGTTTGTGTTTTTGGTCAAATCCTTTTGGCCATTTTGAAAACAACCTGTCTGTGTTTGTATTTAATAGTACCAGTGTTCTAAAACCATGGTTTGTGTACATTTTGTCAGTATGAGAGCTCCCTCTACCTGTATGTCAAATATTGATTAAATTTGTGCATCAAATGTACACTCAGATCCGTCTGAAACCCGTCTCTCTTTAGTTTCTGTAAATTCAAGAGTGCTACAGTTGAACTCTGACACCTGCACAGGACTACAGCCCAAACACTCAGAATTCAATGAGATTACAATAATAAAAGTCTTATTGAAATTTAGATTTTCCAACTAGTCTCCAACAGATGCTACTTTGAAGTGCTGAGGTCAGCTGCTTCCAAGCCACATTTTAAATAAAAGGTTTGCTACGACACGTGGAGTCAGCGTGCAGAGTTGGTCTCAAAGGGACCTGCACTGGAGATTCTTACCGACTCGTGGATAGCACGTGTTGTGGACCCCCTGCTGGCTCCTGCACTCGGGGTTCAGGCAGCTCCTCTTGTACCCCCCCTCCTCCAGACGAGTGCTGCTGCCACATGTGGGGCAGAAGCTGTAGCGGCTGTGCCAGGCCAGAACGGATCGAGCCTGCGCCACAACGCCTATAGAGCAGAACAGAACCACTCAGGTACAGCAGAGGGAGGCGGGGAAAGAACGGTAAGTTTGTGTCTTCCTCACCCGCCTCTTCCTCGCTCAGCTTCAGCAGGTCTCTGTTCGGAGTCTTCGGGAACAAGCAGGTCTTTTCTCCGCTGCGTCTCAGAAGTTCAGCAGCATCTTCATCTGTGCTGATGGCGAACCAAACCGGAGGCTCGCCGGTACCCTCCTCTGTCTGAGTGGAGGAGGAGGAATTCTTCATCTTCTCCATTCCAAGGAAGATGAGCACAGTGGAAGGTTTTTGAAGGATGTCTTTAACGGCCTCGTATCTGAACCGACACAACTTGATGTCACCCTGTTACAGACAGGAAGACATCAGTAAAATGCATGCAGCTTTACTACAACCCATGGCCCAGTCAGAGCAGCCTGAGATCAGACACACACCCCTTCGTTGTCCTCCTGCGACATGCTGACCATGGGGCTGAGGTTGGAGAACAGGAGGTAGACGGTAGCTGGGTCCTTCTGTTTGGTCTCTAACCAAACCTCATCGGTCCTCCTTCCACTCAGCCTGTCGAGCGTCTCCCTGCTGAAGTAGTTTTCCTGCGGGCTGAGGTCGCCGCCCGGCAGGATTCGCCGGCAGGTGCCCTCTGAGCGGCTCAGCAGGCCGGCGATGTGACGGTGGCCCCAGAACTTAGCGATATCGTGGGCAGTTTGTGAGGAACTGTTTACAGAGGACTTGTCACAACTTAAAGACAGAAAAAAATAGAAGTTTGATTCAGATTTAGAGGAACGTGAGAAAGTCTATTCGGTGCTTCACTTTTATTTTACAGATTGTTTTATCAAACTGGAGAAACAACTATTAGCATTGCCCACATTGGTCTACAACTAATTTTCTTTCATTTATCTTTTAGTTTAGCTTCTAGCTTAACTAGTTCTAGCTTTTTCTTGGTTTGGAGTGTTTTAGTTTGATTTCAACCAAAATTTCCAATCCGAAACCTCTTTTAATTCTTCTATTTCTCCACTCATCAGCTGGACCCAAACACATTTAACTGCAGCATCATCTGGATGTACATCTGAAGCTACATGTACCCGAGAGACACCAGCTTTTCCACCACGTGGAGGTGACCGTTACGAGCTGCGAGCATCAGCGCCGTCCAGCCGCTGTATCCCGTCTGGTTCAAGAGCGAGGGGACAAGGGACAGAAGGGAGGACACCTGGGTCAGATCTCCTCTTGCTGCAGCGTCCAGAAACTTCTCCACCATGTCCTCCTTCGCACTCACCTGAAAACTTGTCATCCTGGTTGAAGAAAACAATAAATCTTCCATCTTAATGTGTCAGATATAAAAGGAATTTATTCTTATTTGACACAGTGTTTGATGTTAAATAAGTAAAATATGTTTTGGTTATACAGAAGAAATGGAAAACCAAATAAGATGTGTTGCTAATTTCAAAACCTTCCAATGAATGATGCATCACTAAATCAAAATTTTGATTTTATTAGCTCACTAATAAAATAAAATAGAATATTTCCAAATAAATTAGGTAATGTTAAAATTACATAATGTCATTTTACAAGTACATTTAAAGAAAATTAAATTTGCTATAATCCTGAAATCCATTAAAGGCCTATTTTATATTTGTATGCAGTCAACAGATTATTAAATATAATAAAGCACAATAGTGAATAAAGGGTCTGTGAATGCAAAATCAGCCTCAGAGCAAATTCAAATTAAACTGAATATAAATTTCTGCAATATCACCACTTCAAAAAGCAAATGAAGCTTTTAAAAAGCAAACTATCACGGTTCAAAATCTATTAGACTTGAATTATTGGGACTCTGCGCCTTTAAGGCCTTTTCTTAATCTCATTGGAGGAGAAGGTTGTCAATCATTGGTATGCCACGCCCACCAAATGTCACAAAATAAAAGCACAAGCTAAGACACATTAAAAACAAGCGGAGTTTCAGCTTTAATAACATTTGAATAATATCGATGAACTCGTTAAGGTTTTGTTACTTTAATTTACTGACATTTAGGCGGTATATTACTGTTTTTAGAAGCAGCTTTCCGGTTAACTAACCGTCCCAGTTGTGACAACACGAACCGCAGAAGCTTTTCACGGTTTATCCGAGAATTAAACTCAACCGAAGAACATTAAGGATTTTAGTTGCAGGAGAAATATCAGTAAAAGTGTCACTTCACCTTCAGCTTGGTGCTTTTCTCCCGTCAGTCACCTGGCTGCCGTTGGAGAAACGGTGACGAGTTGCGTTCAAGGACAACCGTCGCTCACCAGAACGGTGCGGCGTTCAGGTGCTTCCTACACCGTAGTAATTTTGAAATATATTTTTAACGTTTTCTTCCAGTGAGCTATTCTGTCCTGTAATATAAAGTAGTTTGTATTAATAAGCTTTCTGAAGGTCTTTTTTTTGGACTTTGCTTTAAAGGTACTCAGTGGAATGGCATGAAGACCATTAAAAAAATGAAATAAGAGACAAAATCCACACAATTTGTTGTCATATTATTAGTTAATGTGTCCTTAAATTAAAAGTTTATAAGCAAAATTAGTGAATGGCTGCCTTGGTTTGTTTTCCTACAGAAACGGCCAAAGAGCCTGAAAATAGGTCAAAGGTGGTGACGTCTATTAAAGAGCAGAGAGGTTTGATGTACTGGTATGTATTAATGCTCAGATTTGTTGGGTAAAATATGCAGATAAAAGTGCTTTGTTTACATTGAGTGCATACATCCAGTATATCTGGAAAACTACTGAAGCAAACTCTTTCAAACTGCACCATTTGATTCAGTTCAGGATAACATTTTTTATGTTTGACGTCGTTCTTTACAATGAGTATTTTTTAAAAACCATTGGTTTCCAAACTGTTTAAGCTTTTGACCCACAAAGAAGTGGAAGAGACCCATGACCCTAACTCATGACAAACCATTTAACTTTTATATTCATTTTATCCATTTATGACCACTGTTTTTATTTTATTATGGCAGTTAAGGCCAAATATGGTATTTTATGGTATTTTCCTAAATAATTTGATTCCTGTAGACATTCTCAAGACCCCATATTTGGTGTTTCATGACCCACATTAGGGTCCCAACCCCAGCTTTGGGAACCTCTGGTTTAAACAGTTGCCAAACGTCTGCATGGTTTCTGTGTAAAAATGAGAATAAGGTAAATGCTATTAACTGTTTGTAGGCTTGGAGGGTGTTAAATATTTTTTATTTAGACTTATTTAAGACCCAAATCATATTAGATAATATAATTCTTGACAGTAAAACTTCAGTTACAAAGCCTGGCCCTTTGGAGGGCTGGATCAAGACTTTTGCACAACATACACGTTGTTGTCAGGTGGAAAAAGTATCCAAATCCTTTACTGAAGAATAAGAAGTAATACTGCGCTGTAATATAAATGATTAAGATATGTGTAATCATGAAAATGTTCTTTTAAAGTTTTACAGATTTTAATTTTTCCTGAATAAAAGTGGCTTCATGTCTGAAGGTAACATTTCTACACCGGTTTAAAACTCCAAAACATCAGTTATTTGAGGTAAAACTAGGATAAAAGAAAATGCTGAAACTACTGAGGACTGAAAGATGAATACGAACAACAAGACAAAACATTTTGTTTTGTTAATACTTTAATAAAATCATGTAAAAAATTAAGTTAGGAGAAAAACAATATTTTCGAGACACGAATCAAAGTGAAAAAAACTCAACTTAAAACCACAGAAAACATAAATAAGAGCATTCATTCTGAATTATTTCAAAATTGAAGCTTTACTTAAGGTAATCTCCTTCACTTAAGACACAAATAAACAGTCTGATGTTAAGAAAAACTTCATATTGACTCAGTTTATTATTTTGTTAGTGAGAATCAACAAAAATGTGGAAACATTTATCCCTCCATAGCAAGAAACTTCCCCAAACCTGAAGCCAGGTATTTCCTCTGTTCTTGTGCGGATCACGGCTGTGTAACTCTGAGGCCAACACACACTGTGTGTGTGTGTGTGTGTGTGTGTGTGGACCGTGTACAGAGTATATGTGGTGTGTGTTATGAGTAAAAGGTGAGGACACTCTGGTGGTTTCCTCGGACCAGCAGCAGCGGTGGGAGGTCTTTGGACAGAGTCTCCAACCAGCACATGTAGAGGGCGCTCGACACCGTGCCCTTCCTGGCCAAAGGCATGCTTCTGCTCGCAAACACAGAAAATACCGTCAGTTTTCACGACTTTATGTGCACGACAAGAATGAAAATATTTTACAGCAATGTATTTTAAAGTTTTGACTCAGGCTTATTCACCAAATCAGGGTTTTGTTTAAAAGTCCCACAGTTTTTCCAGGCTTCAGTTTCTAAATTTCTTGGTTGATTTTCAACCCAATTTTACCTTCTAAATGCAAAAGCTTAATGTAAATTTATGAGAAATATTTCTTACGAGGTCTGGCTATGTGTGTAAACTGCCAACACCCTGTTTTATCACCATCTTATCATGTATAGCTGTGTCTGTGTGTTTATTTGTCTGTCAGTTAGAGAAATATCTCATGAAGCACTGGACAGATTTTAATAAAACTCATCGGATCTTTTGGAGTCAACCCAGTTCAAGATGGCTGTCACAGCACATCAACTCTGACATTTTTACAGATTTTTACAGCTTAAATTTGGCGTGGTGGTAGCTGTGAGTCCAAATGTTACCGGATTGCATGAGATCTTTGTGTAAAAAGGTAACATGCAGGTTGGCAGGTGTTCCTCGTGCCTTCAAGGAAGTTAAAGGTAACAAAAATTACTTTTACCTGAATAAACCTCAATCTGTGAAACCTGGAGGGGTGTATAAGAATGTGGGTCACTGTGCTCATATTTTAAATATAAACAATGTGAAACGCCCTCTGGTTGGTTGAGCAAATTATTTTAGATGTTCAGATTTTTATGGATAGAAGATTGTCATGTTAATCCAGACCTGGAAAATACTAAATTCCATACTTTTCAAGACTTTTCAACACTCTATAGGAACCCTGCCAAATAGTTCAGGTGAAAAATATCACAATTCTTAAACACTTTTTTTGCAGATATTCAACATGCGGATATTTTTCACCACATTCTGATTATTATTATTATTATTTTTATATGATCATCAAGCATCTTCTGTAGTGGAACTGATTTAATGTCTCTCTACTTGTAATGACTGAAATTGATCATAATTTGGAAAAAAAACATTACATTTAAAACATAAATTTAATCATAAATCCCCCCCTATGAGTCAGTGATAACTCCAGAGAAAAAGATCAGATTCAAACGAAAGTACCCAAAACTTTTAGCTCCAAGAACTTTTACTTTGAAGACGTGCTGCTGCAAGTCTGATTGATCTTTCTGAAGGTTATGATTTCATTATCTGAGCACTCATTTTGTGAGTGAAACACCGTTTGATGAAACTGAAAGACTGAGTTCCTCACTGGGATCAGGATAACTAAAGTCCTTACATGACGATGAGCTTGGCGGTGCAGGAGTGTTCCTTCAGCAGCTCGTTCAGCCTGATCTGACGGTTGGTCTGGTGGTCAAACACAGAAATCAATGTTTAATTAACAGAGTTCTGCTGCTGGTTTGGGTGGATGTGTCTGCAGTCGGTGCACCTTGGCCTTGTAGAGCTCCAGTTCGTTGTCAGTGATCCTCCAGGGCTCCTGAGCCTTCAGCCTCTCTGCAGCCTCCTGCTCCATGTCGTCCTCCCTCAGCCTGTACGGCTCGATCAGCTCCTTAAAGCTCAGCTTACTGTCAAACAGAACACATGTCAGCTCAAAGCTCTGAGTTTAGGTTTATCCAATTTCAGACAACTTAAAAGTGGATTAAAAAAGGGGGTCGAGTCCTGGCTTTGTTTTTGGTTTCTGATGGCAGCTGATGTAGATCATGAACACAGAGAAACTAGTTACAAAAAGATGCTATACAAATAAAACTGTTATGAAATAAAATACACCAGTAAAGACGTCAGTAAACTCAAGGAGGCCGAGGTCTTTGGAGATCATACTTATGTTTTTTAGGTTTCACATTGATGTCTCCGAGAACGTTGATGTCAGAGAAGTCGATTCTGAACCTGCTAAGCAACGTGGCCATCCTGGTTAGACACAAAACAAATAAAAATGTGTGCTTCAGATATGAATTTTTCCTTTCTTAGTTTAAACACTGAAACAGCTCCTGTTGGGGGAACAGATGTGGACTCACGCTCGACGGTCGTGGTCAATTCGGTTAATCTTTCCACCGATGAAGACTCTGATCCTGCAGTCGCCCCACTTGCTCCTGGTGGTCAGCAGATATGGAATCAGCAGAGTCAGACCTGCAAACACACATGCAAGAGTTTCTAAAAGACATGATAGTTTTACATGATTCAATCTTTTTCTCTTCTACAGCCGTTGATCAGTACCTGATCTTTGTGTGTTTTCTTTTTCTGTTTTCGGTTTATTTTATAAATTGAGAAAGTCTAAAATTTCTGACATTCATTTGAGTTAAAACTACAACATTTGCCATGTAGATTTGTTGAGTTTGTGACCTTTAACAGCAGTTTCACTACTGATTCATTGAGCCTTAACTTTTGTGGAATCATGTGAAAAACCCAAATATCTGTTAATCTGCTAACCAGTTTCTATAAAAAACAAGTAGTGAGTGCATAAAGACTGACCTCCATCATCAAACAGCCACCACACGTCTATGGTTCCTTTACCCTGTTTCTTCTTAAACATCTGGCTGCTCTCCAAAAGACGCTGGTCAGTCAGACTCAGAGGAGATTTGGTCTCTGTAGCTGGCAGATGACACAAACACAATTGTGAAATGACTAAATCAGTGAGCTGAAAAGACTGCAGCTCATTTCTGACGGACGTTGATCAAAAAAGAAACATTCAAAATGGTACTCAAGCTGCAATTATCAGTAAATAAAGCAAAAAGCAGCAGCTGAAAACTTGGTTTACCTCTCATGATGAGCGGGCTGCTCTGGTTGCTGGTGGTTTTCGAAGGACAGGAGTCAGAATCAGAGTCTTTAACCAAACTGACAGAAATCAGAACGTCTTTACTGTCTTTTGGTGGCTTCTCACTGGGTGACAGAAGCTCATCTGCGAGGCAAACAAACGCAGATAAAAGGTTGTTTTAATTTCTTTATTTTGTAAAAATTTAGTTCCTAGAGTCAGCTTGTGCTGCCAGGAATCAGGATGCCCAGAGACACGTGGAGGTGGCTTCCTGTCATTTTTTTGGGCTTGGCCCAGCTGAGGTCCAGGAGCCAAGCCTTGACCAACAGGATGTGCTCTAGTTTCCCTAACCTGGGTGAGGTATCCTGACAAAAGTGATCTTTCCTCATCAAGCAGAGGAGTTCAAGTATCTGGGAGTTTTGTAGGATGGAGCAGGAGATGCATCAACGGACTGGGGTGTTAATAAGGGTGTTGCTCCGGTCTGTTGTAGTCAAGAAAGAGCTGATCTGAAAGGCAAAGTTCTTGATGTACCGGTCCATCTACATTCCAATCTTCATCTTTGGTCACAAAGTATGATTTATGACTAAAAGAACGAGATCCAGGATACAAGTGGCTAAAATGAGCTTCCTCTGTCAGGGGGCTGGGCTCAGCCTTAGAGATAAGATAAGGAGGTCATCCTGGAGGAGCTGAAGTGGTTTAAACATCTGATTAGGATGTCTCCTTGGCACCTCCTTCTGGAGGTTTTCCAGGCACGTCCCACTGGGAAAAGACCCCAAGGCTGAGCCAGAACTGGAAAGTTTATGGCTTGGAAACACCTCGGGATCCCCCAGGAGGAGCTGGACATTGTGTTACTGAGGTGAGGAATTCCCTCCTGGACCTGTTGCTTCTGTGACCAGACAAAAAACAAGCAGCAAAAAATGGATGAAGTTTAGTTCCTCCACCTGCCTGCCCAGAACTGTAAAATCAATCTCAGCAGTATATGTATTAAAGCATGTCTTGATTCCTGAAACAGAGGAGAGGGCAACAAAAGAGGATGAACATGTTCCAAGAAGGTTTTCTTTTTCTGATGCCTTGGTACTCATCTCCACTTCGGTTGGAACAAAGAAAAAATCAGGAATAAAATGAAGGAATGTAGTGAATAAAAATGTTGAGAAACTTGATCAAGCAACACAAAACAAAAAATGTACCTTGGCCCTGTATGTGAGAGATGTCCAGTCCATCCTGAAGTCTGAGGATCACGACTCCAAACTGGAGGTCAAAGGCGTCACTGGAATGTAGAAAATAATGTTAAACAAAAAACATTCATCAGTTCTTAATATAAAATCAAACAGTCTGCTGTTTGAAAGTCCTTACTGGATACAGTTGATGTAATTCTCCACATCTCTCATGTCTCCATCACTCCAGTTGTTCTTGAAACCCATAACCAGCGTGTTGGGCTTCAGGCGACCCAAACCAACAGCCTGACGATACAACAAAACACTTTGAACTTCAGCTGAACAGTGATTCGGTACAAATTTTGTAAATAACAGGCAGATGTGAGGAAAACAAAAGAAAAGTCTTCATACCTGCAGGAGCAACTGTGTACCTTGTCTTAGGTTGTCGGCAAAAACAGGAGAATAAAAGGTCTTGATGCGCTTTTTACTGAGCCAGCGCCGACAGCGAGTGTAATCCTGAGACAGCTCCTTCAAGTTTGGTCGACGAGACACCTGAGAAAACAAAAAACAAAATCGGTGGAGAAGTTGTATAGAGTCATCCCAGCATCACAGACAGTCAGTACGTACAGTCCGGACGTGGCCGCAGACCATCAGGCTGACGTTCTTGGTGAAAGAATTAACCAGCTGCAGCAGAGCAGGACGGGAGTTTGGATAACCGGCCAGAACCAAACACTGCGGCCTGAAAACAGGAACATGACGACGATGATGAATGATGGTGAGGCTACACAAACAGCTGTGAGTGTTTTCAGTCAGACCTGAAGTTTTTAACGTGGTCCTCCACCCCGGAGAGATTCAGACAGTGTGTCAGAGCCTGGTTGTAGATCAGAGCCTGAGTGGAAGAACCCCAGTTCACATCTGCAGGAAGAAACAACAGACGAGGAAACGGGTTCAGTTTACGGCCCTGTAGGACAGGATAGGGTTGTGCAGCAGATTGCAGGATTTTCTATGATTAAACAATAAGAAGTTAAAAAAAAACCCTACATATCCAGAAATTGTTTCTAATTATCTTTTTTTTTATCACAGATGTTTCCACAGACAGCTGACTTTTCCTGAAGTCCAATTTCCTCATCATGTTCTCACCTGGTTTCTTGTAGCAGACGTAGATGTAGAGCGCGAGGACGATGAGCAGCGTGACGAGGGCGGCCCACCAGTTGATGACAAACATCACAACACAGCAGAGGATGGCCCCCGCCAGAGACACCCACATGTTGTAGTATTTAAAGCTGGGACGCCACCCTGTGCAGAAAAAACACAGTGAGTTTCAGTTTATCCTCTGACAGAGGCTGAAGAATCACTAAATGAAACACAAATAAGAGAACAATCTACTTACTATTTCACATCCGCAGCTCGTGCTTCTCTGAACCTTACCAGCCAAAAACCCACTCAGAGTGAAACTATGCTTAAAAACTAAAACAAAACTAAGTTTGTAAAGAGTGTAAAACGCATGTCCACAGCCAGCTGTTATTTCAGTAACACCATTTCTTATCCTTAAAAAAATCCTTGATTGCATATTATTAGCTGCCATGGACTTGCGACCTGTCCAGGGTGTCCCCCGCCTCTCGCACAGTGACTGCTGGAGATAGGCACTGGCTCCACGCAACCCAGAATGGTAAAGAAAATGGAGGGGGGGATGGATGGAGGGATGGATGAAGGGATGGGTGGATGAAGGGGTGGAGGGATGGATGGAGGGATGGGTGGATGAAGGGGTGGAGGGATGGATGGAGGGGTGGAGGGATGAAGGGAGGGATGCATGGATGGATGGAGGAAGGCAGGGTTGGAGGGATGGATGGAGGAAGGCAGGGTTGGAG
>JAOXNZ010000001.1:27803623-27816265 GCA_028566095.1 Kryptolebias brasiliensis | reverse complement strand
ATTGAACTGCAGGTCAATTTAGCACAGGATACAAAGAAATACACATACACACACACACCCTCACACACACACACAGTTCCTCACAATACTCATTATTACATGTTGACACACATGGATGCACAAACTCTTCTACTAGACACACAAAAACACATTGAATGTCTTTGTAACTCTCTCTAACACCCACCACCACACACACATCACCACCACACACACACACACACACACACACACACACACACACACACCACCACCACCACACACACTGACAAGGACATGAGGCGCTCAGCAGGCGGTGGTTTTGATTGACCAAGCACTTTATGACTCTTAAATGGCTTTATTGCCTTCCTACTTAACCCCCCTCCCTCCTCACACACACACCGCCTTCTTCCTCCTTTCGAACCACAACACACACACACACACTCATGAGGGGGTCTCTGCAACTGGAAATTAATGAGAGCCATCACTAACCTCACACACATTTCATACCGTCCTGATCTGAACTCCCTCGAACTGTCTGGAACAACTCAAGGTCAGCCCTCAAACCTGAAGCGACGCTCCTCTCGCTACAGAGCTTGTCTTCGCCCTTCATCACCTTCATTTGACTCTTCCTTCTTAAAACGTGGGCGTCGGCCACGATTCAGGATTTGTTACTGTACAGAGCAGATCAGCGCATGGGAGACTAGAGTGACTGATTTTAATTAGCAGGAAAACACAAGGAAAGAAGTTCAGCAGGAGGAGTTTGAGCCTCTTTAGCTGCTGATGATCGTTGTCCAGAATATTAGACATATTCCACCTTCCATTCATGCCACAAAAATATAGAAACGCTACTTAAAAGTCCCATCCAAAACTAATAGAACAGCCATTTGTGCTGTTAGCTGCTGCCAAATGCTTTCAAAGATGAATTTGAGAAAAGAAATCAACATCAGGTCAGGATTTTGGATGGTCCATCACTCAGTAAAATGATATCTAAAAGCTAAATGTGGCAGAACAGTAGCTAAAAGCAATAACATGCTAACAGAACAGAGTCTAAAATATAAAAAGTAGCAAAATAGGAAAAAGCTAAAAGTAGAAAAACAGCTAAAAGTTAAAAGTAGCAAAAGGTTAGCTAAACATTAAGGTGGCGAAACAGTAGCTAAAAGCAAAAGAAGATAAAAATAGAAATTTGAAAGAACCGAAGAGATCTTAATGTGTTTCTATTGGGAACAAATTTGTAAATAAAGTTAATATTTTGCAAAGTATACAACTTACAAAAATAATAAAATAGCACAAACTATGCAGAGGTAGTTGGTCTGCAAAAACTTAATGTGAAAAGTTTGAATCAGCAATCACACAAAAAGAAACTAAACTTTTAGTTCCAGTACCTTTGAAAGGTCTCTACTTTAAAAAAACAATTCATTAGAAATAAAAAATAAAATAAAAACTTTAGTGCTGCCATAAGTTCTGAGAGAAGTGAACATTTTTCTGCTTTCTGACAGTTTTAGTCGAACTTGTCGGCTCTCATCAGTATTCCTGTCTGCTGAGGGGATGATGTTCGCGCTCGCCGTGAGTGGGAACATCATCCTTCAGCCTGGAGTCTTTTGGCTCGAGCTCACTGTGTTGGAAGACGTGCAACCCTGCTGATGTGCCCCGGAGCAAGACACTGAAACCCCGCCAGCTGCACAGCGGCTGCTCTGCAGCTGACCTCTTCACACACTGATTGATGCCGTTAACTCTTCTTATGGAAGCCTGAAATATGTGATAAGTGGATGATTTGTTGACAAACCACTCATATCATTACATCCCTTCTGCATCAATCTGAAGCCTTGAAGCTAATCCTACAGTCCTCCTGAGCAGATGGAGCTGCCCACTTGTCCTGGCCTTGGAGATGTTCATGTTTACATTCCTCTAAGCATTAAAAGTACTTGATTTATACTTTATTTAGACTTTTATTGAACTTCATCAACATCTGGGTTCTGCAGTTTTCACAGCTAAGAGTTCCTGATGAACATAACATGTTAAAATGTTTGCAAAAAGAACCTGTTTCTACAGGTTTTGTCCAGGAAACTGATGAAGTCATAGGAAAACAAGCCACACGTGTGTTTTTTGTGAGTGTGTGATCGTGCTGCAGTACTCCATCTGCCTGCCACAAGGAGTTCTTGTCACCTCAGAGGAAATGAAGTGTGACGGCCCCCACAGTCGACATGATTCTTTTCTGCGCTCTCCTGCAAAGCTGGAGTCGCTGTGAAGCTTCGGTCCGACAGGGTGGGCGGCTGGCAGGCTGATAAACTCTTACCACAAGGTTGAACAAATACAGTTAACATTGACCTCATGTTTGCGTAGTCGGCCTGCAGCTCCAGCTTTTTAAAACCACAAACCACTTCCTTACAATAAAACTACCGGTAACTAATAAAACATGCCAGATGTTTTCAGCTGAACAAGTAGAGCACGTTTCTAAAGAGACACCAGATATGAAATAAACTGAATTCATACGACTGACATTTATAGAATTATGCTTCAGAATTAAGAACTCTGAAGTTGTAGCTACACTAATCAAATTTAAGGTAAAAACCGACTATTTTCTTCATATTTGTTTAACAAAAGATGCTAAAACTGGTGATAAGAAAAGACTAAAATGGTGTATGTTTTCTGAAAAGTTATCTCCATAAAGGTATCATCAGTTTTTCAGTAACCACAGATAAGATTCGTTCTGATGTATATTGCATTTCCTGCAAAAATGCAGCGTGAACGCTGAGCACTGAATGACTGCTGAGCTGAAGCTGAGTTGCTAAAGCTAAAAGAAGCAGAACACTAGCTAAAAGCCAAAAATTGCAAAATCCTAGCTAAAAGTTAAGCAGCACAGCACTAGCTAAAAGCAAAAGATAGCAAAGAGCCAGCTAAAAACTAAGACAAAAGTAGAGCAAGTATGCTGAAACAGGTTCAAAAAACAATGTTTATGAAGGAAAATTCTACCTAAAATCAGCAGAAATGTAATTAAAATGAGCAAAAAGTAGCAAAAGGTTAGCTGAAAGCTAAAAGTCTCAGAATGATAAAAACTAAAACAAACGATGGTTTTGAAGGACCTGAAGAGATCTCAATGTAATTTTGTGAGAAACTATCTAAATAAAGTTAAATATTTTGAAAAGTATAAAACAAAAGTCACAACAACCATGTTCAGAATGAGCTGACTGTTCTGATGAACGAATGGCTAAAATATCACAAAGTCTGCAGAAGTAGTTTGGGTGCAACAAACTTACTGAAAAATAAACAGGAAGTGAATATTGTGAAAGCTGACTCAGCCTTCCTACACTGAAGGTTATTTCAGCCAATTATTAATCCCGTTTACTTGTTGGTGATTCTGTTTGAGAGGTGACACCTTGTTAGGTTCAAGTATTTGATGGAAAACTGCTGAAAAGCAACTTTTTAAACAGTCATTTCTTGTTTGCAGTGATGATCAAAAGCTTGAAACTACAAAACTTTAACTATCATGCTCAGTTATTTTATAAATTCTAGATAATAATCCACTACTACAAATTTATGAGGGGCAAAATTTTGCAAAATGTCTGGGATTACATGTTAATTTGAGGATGAGCCTGTGAAACAGGCCCATATCATGACACGACCACCACCTTGGGGATAAAGCTGTTATGATGGAACAGTGGAACACTTTACGGTAGAACAGCATTATCCCCCATCGGGAGAATGATGGACAGTAATGGTGTCTCCGACACACAGAAGGTAAAAGCTTCGGCCTTTAGCCGCTCAGCTGACGATCACAAACAAATCAGAAGTCTGCTGGAAAACTAACTTTTCTTATTTAAATTACCGGTGCTTTCTTTGGGAAAAGAAAAACACTGCATTGAGCTAAAAAGGTGGTAGCATCATGATATGGGCCTGTCCCACAGCTTCTGGGTCAGGAAGGATTGATAAAACTGTTTAGAGGAAAATTTGTTAACAAGAAGTAAAATAAAAGTACAACAGGTGAAAGTGGTGACTGTAATCCAGCAGGGACAACCTGAAGAAATAAATTCACATGAGGAAACATCTGCAGCTGAAGCCATTTTGTCTGGAAAACAGGCTCAGACTAAGGCTGAGGCTTCAAAGACATGTTTTAATGACACGCTGTCTAAATTCAGCTCATCTGAAGCCTCTGTAGAGAATCCTCCAGCCCACCTTGGACAACATTTAAGAAGTTTTAGACTAAATTTAACGATCTGCGCTTTCTGTCTTTCTTTCACGCCTGCAGCCATTTTTGTGAAGTGACATTTCACTCCGGGAAGAAAATTGTAACCGAGGAGGCAGCAGAATTCAGCACGCTGCGATAAAACCTGCAGATGAGACAATCATAAAAATGACAAAAGTTTTGATCTGGGAGTGTGTGTGTGAGACGTTAACGGGCTCATTGGCTGCGCTGTCAGACCCGAGGATGGTTCGCTGGAGCGCAGCAGCCGTCTGTTGCCACCTTTTTATGTTGGCAGGCAGAAAATGTGATCACACGCTCACGGAAAGTTGTTCCTTTTTAATTCACACCCTGTCAGAGTGGCAAAACTTTGGCAAGCTGTTAATGTTTTCGCACATACACCGCGTGACAGTCGTCACGGCTGTGTCTGCGTTTATAATCGCCCCCTGCCGAAAGGCAAGGCGGATAATAATGTCTTTAAAGTAATTACTGAATGTACGACTACAACTGATTAACTTAAGGAGCCAACCCATTTCAAGATGGCTGCCACACCCAACTGTTGGAGTCACCCTCTGTTTGTCTGTTAGCAAAATATCTCATGATCAACTGGGCAGATTTTGTCGAAATCTTCAGGAAATAATCATGAGATGTACTGCTATAACTGATTAACATTTGAAATCAGTCCAGTTCAAGATGGCCGCCACAGCTAATCATTATTGGCCAACACAAAAGTGGCTATAACTTGGTCTGTTTTACAAATATTGAGGTAAAATTTGATGTGGTAGTAGCTGAGAGTCATTCCCATACTCTTGAGTGTGACGTTTCGCAGTATTGCATGAAATGTGCGTAACTTTTTTCATTTTCCAACATAAGATGATCTTAGTCTAAAACTCTGGCATGAAAGGCGGTGGGCGATATGCATTCCTTTAAGAAATGCTCCACCTTTAATTCTCACTCATGTTTTGGCGTAATTCACTGAACTGTCACAGTATAAACACCTTTTTTGGGGATAAAACTGTAATAAAGTTGATCAGATTTTAGCGTTCAGATCTGATTCAAAGTTAGGGTGAGATCAGGTTTAGGCTGTTAGTGGTGATGGTTTGGAGTTAGATTAAGTTTGAAATCTCCTCTGACTGAATGAGTGTGCCCTGGTTTACTGCTCCTCAGAGGACATTTGCTCTTTGCTCATAAATAAAAGCCATGCATTATTCAAGGATGCTCCTTCAGCTAATGCCCCATAATGTGCCCAAACAGCCATAATGTACTCTGCTTGTAAGGTGGCAGAGACCCCCTCCCTCTGACACACAAACAGAGACGTCAACCCTCCACCCTTAGACATAACACAAAGTCTTTGTCTGAGTTGCTCTCAGGCTCCTATCTCGCTCTCAGATTGTTCCTAATTTTGAAAAACATCCATTTCACTTTTGATCCAAATTGCTCCTGCCCACAGTGTCGCTTTATTCCCATCGAACTCTGCACAATCTGTCCATAATGCTCCCTCATCACCGCCTCCCTCATCTCGCTTTCACTCGCTCTTTCTGGCTTTTCTTTTTTTTTTTTTTTTTTTAAATCACAGAAAATTAACCAAATGCACCATTAAAATTATACAGTTCCCACCCTGTTTTACAGCCTCGATTGCAATCTAGTTGGACAATTAGGATTTTGACCAAAAAAGGATTTTCAATAAAGCTTCTATAAGTTGTAATCTTATCAAATTAAACTCATACAGAAGTAAACAAAAAAAAGCCTTTGGAGAAAGAAAGAAAAAGAGATTCAAAACAGCATAAAATCGGTATAAGGTCGAGTGTTTATCGCGGCTGCTTTGCTTGTCTGCACTTTATCGACTCTGCTTTATGTTCTAATCACGTTTTAATTGATCTGCCTGTTTACCGTCTCTGCTTTTAATTGCTTTGGTGGTTTGTGATCCTGTTTCGTTCGTCTCTTTGCGAAACAATTGAACTTTTCTGAAGTGTGAAATAACTCAGGTTTATACCGATTATGTTTTTATGAGGAATAACGTTTTCTGTCAGGAGGAGAAACTTTTGGGCTGCTGGACTGACTTTGATATCATTTTAATCTAGAAACTCCTGTGTTTAATGACTTTAAAGAGTAAAAGTACTGTAATGTATCCTATCATATCTTATTTTATTGTATAGCGCTGTCGTATTTTAATGTATTGTATCATAAAGCTTTGTATCATATATCGTATTGTACTGTATTAAAATGTATTATAGTATTGTATCGCAATGATTTGTAACAGAAATTTTAATGCATAAAGACTTTAAAGTGTTGATTTTATCAAACTCCTACATCAATTCTGCAGCACAGAATATACACGTAATATGAACCAATAAAATCTGCTCTAACCAGTGTATTTTAGTTCTGCAAACAAATTAGAAGTTTTAATGTTGGTAGTTTCTGTCAGCTCTGTGCAGCTGTAAAGTGACTTCAGCTCATTGTTTTGGTTTTCTGAAACTTTAATATTCTCTTGCTGCTCCTCAGCCTCTGCTGTCAAACTCAGCGGCGCTGCTGTATTCAACACGACAAGCATTTAATAGTAGAAACAGAAAGAAGCGAGGGTAAACAAAGGTAAAAGTCCAAATGAGAAAACATTTTTTCTCTACATCTGTTTAGAGCAGCCCAAGCTCAAGGAAATAACACGACTTAAACGCCAAATTATGTAGAGGAGTTACACTTTGTGGTAAAATAGCACAAAAGTGTTGGCAGCTTCACCCCTTCTGAACAAAATGGTTGAAAACATATTCAAGAGGAGAGAATGAATTAGATACAAATGGGGTTTCCAAGTACAGTCAAACTGCCCAAACCTTATTACCTATTCATTTAGTTTTTGTTATTTAAACACAAAACAGTATTTTTAGTGCATGAACCCCAGCTAAAAATAGCTACTGGAAGTGAAAACTTGAATATCAGCAAAAGAAGAAATAAAAAAAGAGACATGGTTTCCACTAGAAAGGTAAAACAATCTTATTTGGTTGACTAGATTCCCAACCCTTGTCCTCGAGGAACACTGTCCTGCATGTTTTCATTGTTTCCCTGCTCTTCAGCAGGTCTTCAAGTTGTACAGCAGCCTGTTAATCACTCACTCATTCAAATCAGGTGAGTCAAAGCAGGGAAACAACTAAAACATGCAGGATGGTGTTCCTCGAGGACCAGGGTTGGGAACCACTGGACTAGATTATTTTAGTTCCAAACAATCAGCATCCAGGCAAGATTAGGTTACCAAACATTTTCCTTTTGCCTAACCTTAACTAAAGCTGGGTTTTGGTGAGAAAACATAACTAACAGCTTTTCTCCTAAACCCAAAACTGTCCTTACAGCATCACCCTCTTCCCTCCATCATCTGTTCTTTACATCAAACTAAACAGAAAGATCCCAGCTGAGTTTTACTTAACGCTCTGATAGAAAGATTGTTTTTGTAGGGAAATGTGTATTATATTCTATCATGTTTTATCATTTTAACATACCGTGTATATCAGGGGTCCTCAATCCTGGTCCTGGAGGGCCACTGTCCTGCATGTTTTAGTTGTTTCTCTGCTTTGACACACCTGATTTGAATGAGTGAGTGATTAACAGGCTTCTGCAGCACCGAAGACCTGCTGAAAAGCAGAGAAACATCTAAAACATGCAGGACAGTGGCCCTCCAGGACCAGGATCGGGGACCTCTGGTGTATATAGTCTATCGTAATATAGTGTATTGCATTGTAATGTATTGTATCATATTATACTGTACTGTATTGTACTAATTAATAATCAAATTGTATTGCATTTTATCATATACTATATTGTATTGTACTATATTGTGTTATTGTCTCATATTGTAACATATTGTCTTGTGTTATATAGTTTTTGTATCATAACGTATTGTATTGCAGTTCATTGTTTGGTACCATTTAGTATCTATTGTAATGTATTGTTTCATATTTTAATGCGACTGAAAGTTGCGGAAACTTAGTCACGAACAATTTACACATCATAATTATCACTGAATTACAGTCATTTCATAAGATGTTTATGAGAATGGACACATTCTGTGTAACATTGACCTCTCAAATGCCACTGATAGCTCACAGTTTGTTTTGAGACTCACAAACACACCCCCTCATTCCAAGTAATTCAGCACACACACACACAAAGACCAGACAATGAATCCATTCATCCATGAGCTCTCTCTGACTCTTTCTCCTTTGCTTGTATTATCGCTTTAAAAACACAGTGAAGGTCAAAAACACAGCGGACACCAAGTTTGTCTCTTCAGAGTCTCCCTGACCTCGATCTGCTCTGACTGCTGCACGTTTAAATACTTTAGAGTCTGCATTGTCTTTCCTGGTGCCACTTAACTAATTAGCAGAGTGGGAGTGGCTTGTAAAGTGCTGTTTTGTGGACAATTACTGCCATATTGTATCTGTCATTAAATTACAATCTGATGAAATGATGTAAACAAAAGATATTATCAGTAACATAAATATTTCTTCCAGTGGAATGGGATAGGAGAAAGAAATACATTTATAATGAGGTTGTATTTGGGTGTTACCACTAATTGGTTATGATTAGAGACACAGTTTAGGGTCGTAGTTACATGATTACAGTATGACCAGTTTATTGAATGAGAATAAAAGAGTGAACCAGAAATGAACTCCTGTGGGAAAGTCTGTTTTTCTTGCTGTTGTTTGGCCTTTGCCTTCATTCTGACCTCTGGAGTTTCCCCATTACTGCAATGTAAACAAAAGTTTACTGCCTGCTGTTCCCCAGCACACTTCTGATGAGTCGAGTGAAACACAAACCACTGAATTCTCATCAATAAAAACACAATTATGCACAAACTGCAACAACACTTCTTCTATCTATTTTAAAATCACATTTTGTTAAATAAGCAATGCTAACTTTTTTCTATATTTGGCATCTCAAAACTGAACAAGAAAAACTCTCAGATACTCAGAAGCTCTTATTTTTGCAGTTTTTCCGAACCCTCTCCCTATTTTTGGCTCCACTCTCAAAGTAGAATCGCTTCTTCTGCAAGATTTCTGAAACAATCAGCGTTAATGGCTTTACATCACAACCCAAAGTTTAATCTTCTCTAGCTTTCAGGTGAATTATAAAGGTAGGCATTAAAAAGAAAAGCCATGTGACCTAAAAGAAGCAACTATAGAGGACATGAAGTCCAAGAAAGTGAGTGGAGATGAGGTCGAAGCGGCACAGGTGCAGCTTGCCAGTGGGTTGCACAATCTTGGACTTTTTGAAGCTTTTCACCTGCTGCACTTTTCTAAAATACCAGACGTTGTTGGATAAATGTACAGTGTTGTGATTTTTCTGCTTGAAAGAGAAAATCAAACCAGAGCGAAATTTAAATATGGAAAGCAGGTCTTACCTGGCTGTTGCTCTTTTCCTTAGATTTCTCTCAGGATGTGCATGTCTTTTTACCGTCTTCTTTGACTTTGTCGCCTTCTCTCTGTGCTTCCTTCTTCTCGGGTTTCTCGGTTTTGCTTCAGTTTTGCTTCAGTTCCTGTGTGTGTCAAGCGTCTGAGCGAGTGTGTTGAGGCGTGTGTGAGCCTGAGCTGGTAACAGAGCGTCTCTGCTTTGTGCTGCCGACCTCGGCGAGTGTGTTATTGCAACTGACTGAGCGCCTGAGAGGGAGGGTGTGTGAGTGAGTGTGTGTAAGAGAGAGATTAGTTCACACACAAACACATCTCCGCCTGCAGGGATACACCCCTCTCCTCCTTCCTCCTTTCCTCCCCTTCTCCTTCTTTTTCTTTTACATCAGGTTTGTTCTTTCATCTGATCACCTTGAAGGACTCATGATGGAGCAAAACAATCCCACTCCTCTTCCAGCGTCTCCATTTCTGCTCCCATTTGACTCATTCAATCCTCCTGCTTGATTCTGGGTTTTAAACGTCCTCCTGTTGGCTTTCCTCCTCGTATCCCCCCTTTAGTTTGCTGCTCTGAGTCTCTTAAATCATGAATAAGTTACAGAGAACTGGCACAAAACAGCACAAAGGCAACAAAACAACCCAAATATCTGTGATGGGCTTCTCTCAGGAAGCTGCTGCCTTTTGTTTCACTTCATATAAACAAAATGAAGCAGAATCCTCACATTTTGATGCATTTGTGGGAGGAGTAGTGAATCGAAAAAATGTGATGTTAATTTAAGAGGAAACCAACAGAATATATTACAAGAAGTGCTTCAACAATTGTGCAAGGGCATCTTTTATAAAATTTAGGAAAACTGCATTTTCTGGGAAAATGTAGCATAAATGCAGAGTGCTGAATGACTTGACTGAAAATTGCTTAGTTATTAAGTTATTAAAGCTGAACAAAATAAAAGCTAAAAAGGAGCAAAATGCAAACTAAAAGCTAAATGTAGCAAAAGGCTAACTAGAAGCTAAAAGAAGCAGAAAACTTGCTAAAAGTAGTAAAACACTAGCTGAAAGCAGCAAAGGAAGAGAAAAACTGAGCCAACATGCTGAAGCAGATTTTAAAGAGGATGTTTTTGAAGGAATTGAAGCGATCTCAATGTATTTCTATGGGGGGGGGGGGGGCTGTAAATAAAGTTAAATATTTGTAAAGTATATTTGTTACAAAAGCCAAAAGTCGTAGTAGCCACCTCCTGAACAAGCTGAACATTCGGATATATGAATGGCTAAAACAGCACAAGGTATTCAAATGTACAAAATAAATAAATAAAATAAAAAAATAAAAAACAGGAAAACAACAGTGTGAATGCTGAATAATCATTCTCATAACAAAATAAACAAATATATCGTATCTGCATTTTAGGTAACTGTTAAAGCTCATAAACGTATTGTTTTGTCTCTATCTTGCAGTAAGTATTTGTTTTGAGTAAAAAAAAGGGCTGAATAATCTTTTTTTTTCTTCCTTTCCCTGACTTGCACCAAACAGCAAACAGACACAGTTAATAGCTACCTGTGGGCCACATTTGAGCATTTAGCAGCTTTAGACTAAATGTTCTAAGTGAATGTTGCTCAGTCTGCTGGATTTATAAAACTGCTATGACATGTAGCAGTATTTATTAGATTGTTTTCACTGTTAGTTTATTTGACTTTTATTATCGCCTGACGCCAAAAATGTTTTTGTCCGTGTCTGTGTGTAAGTTTGAAATTAGCAAAATATCTCATGATTCAGGGGACAGATTTCACTTAAACTCACAGAAAGTAATTGTTGGGTGTACATCCACATCATTTTAACTTTTGGAATCAACCTCATTCAAGACGGCTACCACACCTAAGAGACTTTAACAAGCACCAACATGGTTAGAAAGTGACCAATCTGACAGATATTGAGCTAAAATTTGGTGTGTTGGTAGCTGAGAGTTATTCCCAACACATACTCTGAGGGCTAATAGATCTCATGAGATTGTGCATATCACTCACAAGGTTTGACTACGACTGCTACAGCTCTGTCCCTTCTCAGCATAAGATGATCTTAGCCTAAAACAAAAAATATCCATTCCTTCACAGAGTGCTAGGCCTTTAATCCTTAGACGCAATCTTTTTGAGGTTTTATCTTCCAAAGCGAAGAGATATATTTATCACTGACAAGCTTTGCAAGCACAGTACTGAGTGAAAAAACTAAAAAAAAACGACAAACTGGGAGTTTACAGCTAGTTCTGGGATCATAGGAAGTGTAATTTAAGAGTTACCATCAACCCACTGAAAGCCTGCGAATTATTTTATCTATACCTTACTAGACAAACTTTTCTTGTATTTATTAGTAAAGTAAAAGATTAATTAGACTTTGACCTTGTTTTTTACTGTGTGTGTGTGTAGCTGTATGAGGAAGTGAGGAGATCACTGGAACAGTGTGATATCCAGGAAGATATTGAACACTTTGTAAACCTCAGACAAACCGGAGACAAACCACCAGGTATAAACCCAGCACAAACCCAGTCATTAACAACGAATCCGTGTTGGATTATAGTTTAAGGGAAGTAGTTATCACACAGCACTATCTGTGTGTGTCTTGAACAGCTCCAGTTCTGTATGAGAACTTCTACAGTGATCAGAGGTCTCCTACTGGAGCTCTACCGTCACGACCCCTGCCGTCACCTGCCGTCAGGTAAACAAGAGCAGTTCTCTGCCACAGTCCCCAAATACTGAAGATGCAGCCTATGTGATAACTTTGTCTTGTAAATTTGCAGAAGGGGGCCATTACCCAACCCAGCACAGAACAGTAGGGGTACGTATTTATTTCTTTTCAGTTACTTGTCAAAGCTTCCCTCAAAAGTCCCAAGTTTACACATGTTCTAATTTCCATTCATATCATTTGAGAAAATGAGCCTAAAGTGTTAATTATTTCTATTTGTTTTGTGCAAAAATAAGGTTGTCATGATACTGTATGTTTGATATGCTGGTGTGGATTCTCAGTCATCCAGGACAGCCAAAAAAAAAGGTTAAAAACAAAAACAACTGGACTTCTATTCTGTAGCTGAAGACAGAGAGTGTTCGTAACAC
>JAOXNZ010000001.1:27753764-27764133 GCA_028566095.1 Kryptolebias brasiliensis | reverse complement strand
GCATGTGAGACTGGGCTGACTCGGGCAGTGCAGTCAACCGAGGGTAATGTAGAACACGCATACACCTGTATAAAAGGTTGGCTAAAAGCTTAATCTGAAAAGAAATTTGGTAAATATAGAGTAACAAGACTTTCAGTGCTGTGTAATAGTTTTGAATGACTCATGTTTTTATATTTTGCTTTAGAAAAAAAATCATTTTTGGTAAGCTTTAAGCAGTCTAGAGCAATAGTTCTGTCATTAATTGTATCTACAAAAAACTAAAGCTATATAAGTCAATTTGACCTGCATAAATTAGTAAATTATTTTGCGCTTGGCTGCATTAGTGATGCAGCGCGCATGCTTTTACTTTGAAAGAGCGACCGGAAGCGCGCTAGCTTGATTCGTGCTAGCGCGATGCTAACGCCGCGGGTCAACCTTCGGGTTCCCGCATCATGCTGCGGCTGCTTCGGCTTCATTTACGAGCTCGAACGTGAAGCTTTTCATTGTTGAGATGTTTTTATTTGTGATGTGACAGAAAAATGTTTGGTTTTAGCTCGGAGGAAAATGCAGACAGACTCGGCTGTTTCCGTCGGTAGCGAACGGTATCGAGCTTTATCTTTTCACTGGAAATTATTGTTTCTTGTAGACTTTATATATTTTTATTCGTCCTTATCTGTTCACCAGCAGTTACTGCATATGTAGAGTTAATATTAAGACATTTTCTCTAACAGGAACACCTCTGTGGCATTGGATAATGTTAGCTAATAGCCGTCCTGTAATATCATTAGTGTGAAAATAGCTTTACATGTAATAGAAAACAATGCTTTTATGCTTTATAAGGTTATTTAACACCCCTAAGAAGAGCACCTGTGACCTTTAAGTTATTGTAAATGATCTGTTTATGTTTTAAATCCTATTTAAAAGGTCTTAATTACATTAAAGGTAATTTGGAGGCTTCTGTTTGTAAATCTGCATTAATCTAATTGCTCTAAACGAGTTTATTGAACTGGATTTATATTATTTAAGTACGTTTTAGCATCAGCTCTACAAATTATAATCTAAAATAAGGACTTAAAATTATTCAAAAAGTCATGATGATTTAATTTAATCACTTCTACACTTTGCTTTAGTTTTCTCAGATGCAATAAAAAAGGCATCTGAGTGTTTTATGGCCCACAGAAAATGAAAGAAAATTAAAGTTGCATTTAACAAACTTGTAAAGTTTTGACATCAGTTGAAACAAAACTAAGATTTCTGCTTATTGTTTGTCTCGTTCATGTAATATTTATTTTTATGCCGGGCTCTCAGTCTTAGGCTTTACAAACACAAGATGTTTTTAGGACAAATAAACAAAATTCATTAGTTATAAGCGGAAGTGGAAGGAGAGAAGTGGAAGACATATCGTGGACTTTTATTTAATTGTTTTGGGGCATTTTTGGAGTTAGACACAATACAAAACTTCCTATTATTATTTGCACAAAACAGTCATGAAGTCACTTTATGCAGGCTGAGCTAATCTGTTTTAACTCGTCTTTATTCTGTTTAATCCTTAGGTCCTGCCTCCAATGAGAAACACGCTTATCTTTAACGTTTACGGAGGATGATGGATGCGCCCGCCCCTAATCAGAGTCAGTTGTGGGCAATCCAGAATGGCTGGTCTACAGCTGGACCTCCGGGACCCCTCTGCAATCCTCTTCCCAGCTTTCATCAACTCAGTCTGGGATCTCTCCCCCTCAAGACCCCCATCTGCAACCACCTGCAGGCGTCTGGGGATAACTCAAAGAGTGACTCTGCTACCGTTTCAGACAGAAATAACGTTTATTACAATGTGCAGTACATTAACAGTGCTGATCAGAGTGCGCAGCAAAGCTTTTCTGATCCTCTCCCCACAGTTCCAGCCACAAGCCAAGGAAGGAACGTGCCTCCATGTTCTCTTCCACTTCTGAATGAAGGCCCCCAACCAATGCCACTTTATCCCGCTCATAGCCCTTACCGAGCATCATCTCCCCAGTCCCAGCCTCTTCGCACATACCAGGGTGTCCTGAATGCACCTCAGTCGCCAAATGAAAATCATCTTCCTGTTAGTCCTCCAGGAGTTGGACAAACTGTCCCTCAGCCTGCATCTGATTGGGTCCATGCGGGCTCTTCTGTTGGATATAATCATTACAAAGTTGCCTCACCCACCTCTCCCATCCCGCAGCGACCTCACTGGATGCTTTCAGCTCACCCTGGAGGTAGCAGACGATGGATGTGGCTGTGATTGCTTACACTCAATAACTTTAACAAACTTGTTCATCAGTTTTAGCCTCAAGCACTTTTTGGATAAACTATTTATTCATAAGAATCCAAGTAAATGCTCATATAATCACAAATTAGCCTCATTTATTAGGTTGTACTCAATAACTCCATTAATGTAAAGTTTAATCTTTCACAAAACTAACTTCTTACTTTACCAGGAACCAACTTTGATCCCAATGCAGCTCCACAGGAAGGAAATTTGACTCCACAGGTCAGAAAAAATATCTTAGTTTACCTGCATATAGATTAAAATAATTTATTTTTAGATTGTTCCAAGAATAAATGTTAATAAAATCACTAAATTGGGAAAACTATCAGTTTTTCAAGTTGAAGGGTTTCATTTGGTTTTTTTAGCTGAAAACATAAGAATACAGTTAAATTGTTGTGCATTTATTTTGGCCAGATTTGATGCAATAAAAGAATATTAATGCAGAATATTACAGCAGAAAAGGCAGAGCTAAAAGCACAAAGTGCAAGCAACGAGCAAAGACATTAAAAAATGTAATTATTTCCTCTTTTTGCTGCGAAAGATGCAGCAGCGTTTTCTGCTTCCTGAGGATCAATTAATGGATTCAATATTTTGATGGTTATTAATTAAAAATATTTTACCTAGCAGATCTTGGAGCACATTATTTATTTGTGTTTTTTATGTGGCACTTGATGTGAAACTTTAAGATATTTTATGTTAATTTCTTTTTTTAAGTCCTCAATGTGTGTCTACTTTCTTTTCTCAGATTTAACAAGACCTTTTTTTTTTTTTTACTCTTTTATTACTTAGTGACTTAAAGTAAATGAATCCATAATTGTCCGAGTTGTGTTTTTGTAATGAAGTGTTTGTTTTTCTCTGCAGTCTCCAAACTCTGAGTCCCGTTACGGTCTGGACCCCAAACTGTTACCCAGTGCTGTAAGTCCTCTTTAAAATTTTTTTTCTTTCATTTTCTCACTAATTCAAACTGTACTTTAGATATTTTTTAGGGGTTTTCAGCTCAGGGTGACACGTTAAACTGATAAACAGCTGATATGTAGCTCAGAAAAGCATAACAAATTAAAGTCCTATTTGTTTCTATAGTAGCTAAAGCTGTTTTACAAAGAAATATAACAACTAGATGAACATGGATGTTTAAAAACAGATCTTACCTCTTTAAGTTTAGTTAAATGTTACCATAATCCTGTTGGTTGACAGCTTATATTCCTCTCTGTGAAGGTGAAGGTGATGGAAGAGGACAGGGCAGAGTGGGACGGGAGGGTCTTCGTCTCGGAGCATTTGTCCCAACTTCCTCCTCTGGCAACTACTCCATGTGTCGTAGAGGACAGAGGTAAACAATGTTTCTACATTATGGATTTTATCCAGTTTCACGGCTGCAGAAATGTATCAACGTTAAGTGAAGGAAACAGTGAACAAAGCCTGATTACGTTACAATACATGATGTGATGTTTTCACCCACCAGATGTATTTAGTACTTAAAAAAACACAACATACTGTATATAACTTTATTTACAGATCCTTAAAAGCCATTAAACAAAAATGGGAACATTTTGTTTTAATCTTTAGTCCTTTTCTTCCTGTCACCATGTTGCATTTCACAGTAATTTAAGCCCCCTGCTTTTATTTATTAATCCTGTGTGTGTTGCAGGTAATGCAAGTCCGTTAGCGATCCGCTCCACTACGTACTGCGTGCCGTGTGAGGGTCAGACGGCGCTGCTCAGCCGGCTGCCGCTGGGAGCTCTGCTTACCCCTCTGCTGAAACAAAATGTTGGCCAGGTTGATATCAAGCTGCTCACTTTATTCTGTTCCTTTAATAAGATATAAACAAAATGCAAGTCATGCGTTTTGTTTTACTTAAAAAGTTGTCTTCTCACATAGAAATTTATATTTAATGTGTGTGTTTTTTTTTTTTGCCTTCAGGCGCCAATCCCTTTGTGCAAAGACACAGATTGTGTTGTTGGTTGTTGTTGGTGCGGAGCGTCCATGTGTCCAGAGATGAGCTGGCAGGACTGTGGACAAAGGTTTTACTGTCCCTTCTGTGGTAAACTCAGTGAAGGTAAGGCTCCGCATGGACGCTGTTATTCTTACACAACGTAAAGTGTACAGACAGTAACTCAACAGGTTAAAACAAATGAACAAAAATAACTGAATGAACAAAAGTTCTGAAGCCTATTTAATGTTTTAACTTACCGTAATTTCCGGACTTTAAGCCGTTACTTTTTTCACACGCTTTGAACCGTGCGGCTTAAACAGTGATGCGGCTAATTTATGGATTTTTACGGCCTAACGAGCTTCATGCCACCAAAACATTTAGCCTCGTCACATCAGAGCAGTGTCAAAAAATCCACTATGGGTTTGGAAAGGCTGGACTGCTGCGTGATGAAGAGGACAGCACAAGCTCGGGTGAATTGAGAGCGACAACGAAAGAGAGACTGAAAGTGCGTGACGAAGTCATTCTGACGCTGAAGAAGACGACTTTAGTGGTTTTAGTGCGCAGGAGGAAGATGAAGATAGCGATCAATGACTTTTCCTGGTAGGCTGCTGTATTTTTTTTGTTTTTAACCAGCCGTGTTACAGGCGCTGTTCAGTATTTTTGTATGTTACTGGTACGTATTTAATTAAAAGTTAAAAAAATCTCATGTTCCAACGAGGACACCTGCGGCTCATATTTGTACAATTTTTTTTCTTTTTACAGTTAATAGCTTCTATTCAGGTGCGCTCAACAGCCCAGAAATTACTGTATGTGTTTTTAACTTACCTGAATGTTGTTTCTAATGTTTTCTTGTATCTCAGTGTCGTGGCAACACTACCAGCCCACCAAAGGACCCGAGGGGGTCCGGGTCGATGGAGACAGGAGACCTGAACTCAGTTTGGGGTCGTACGAAAAACTTCACTCTGAGAAGGTTACTTTTACTGGCTTTTACTTTTGTTTTGCTTTGTACCTGTTCTTGTTTATGGTCTTTGTCAAATATATACACAACTTGTGTGCTTATGGTACTTTTTAAAATTTTAATAGAACAAGAAATGTTTGTTTAAAGGTTTGTTTTGTGTCTGTCGGCAGGGGGAATCTGCTGCGCTGCTTCTAGCTATAGACGTGTCTGCCTCAGCGCTGAGAGGAGGACATTTAGACTTTGTAACACAACAAATCCACACACTGCTGGCCTCTTTGAAAAGGTAAGTCACGCTTTTACTTCAATATAAACAAACATGCACCCTACGGTCTGTGTTTCTTTTCAGGTTTAGAAAGAAAACTGTAAATCTTTAAGGGTCCATCTTATCTTTGTAGGGAGGAAGGTCAGTCTTCCTCAGATGTCCGTGTTGGTTTGATAACATATGACAGCAGGGTCCACCTGTACGACCTCGGACCCGACCTGTCCCGCCCTCACATGCTGGTCGTCACAGAGACAGAAGACCTGCAGCTTCCTGTGAGAGACGGGCTTCTGGTGTCCCTCAAAGACAGTTTAGAAAGTCTCAACAGGTAACGGAGAGGAGCTCAGGTGTATAGAGATAGAAGCACTGGTTTGTGCAAATTCCCATCATAATTTCACACATTTGCAGATGCCAAAACACAAGAAAATACACCTACATTTAATTCTAAAGTTGTCCTTATCAGGACACAACAAAAAACATCATCTGGTTCCTACGAGGTTTTAAATGAGGGAAATAAAATAAAAAGCTAGAGACTTTTCACTGGCAGTTTTTACAAAAAGTCATACTTTTTTCTAATTGTCCTGTCATGACCTTTAACCTTTAACCTGCTAACTGAAGCCTGTACAGTCTGACCGTGGCGTGAACTTGTTGGGACGTCCGCTCCTGGGAGGATTAGCTTCATGTTTTTAAAAGTTTTCCGTTTGTGAAAATGTTCAGTGTAGATTGATGAACTCCAAATTGTTTGGACATGACCTTTAACCCTTCCCAGATTGATGGGCAGCAACAGCAGCTTCTCATAGGTCATTGCTGATGTCTTTCCACTCTGGCGTCGAGTTAACACACACCTGTATGCTCCAGAGCAGCAAACTGACAAAACTGCTGCTTGTTTGCCTGGTTTCTTACTGCTTTAGTCTTATGAAAGCAGCAGGGCTGAACTTCTGATCTTTTTATATCATATTTTGGTTTAGTTTTTTGTTAGATAAATAATCACAGGTGTTTGTTCATTTTCAGATCTGGTGAGGATGATTCTTCTTAGTCTTGATGCGTAAAAGTTCAAAATTAAAAGAGAGCGCATTTTTCTTCTCACATCACTGTATCCCCTTAGTAAATCCCTCATTATTATTATATAATTTGTTAACAAAGGCTGCTAAAACTTTAAAAGGTTTTGTCCGTTTATTAAATTATGAGCTCTCAGATTGTGAAACAGCAGAAGCTTGTGAGTTATTGAATTATTCATGTGTTGTTTTTTGACTGTGTTGTCATAAAAAAGGTGTATCTTCAGACCTGTCTGTGATTCAAAGTGGATAAAAATAATATTTCTAAGATGCTTTTGTATAAACTGTTTGCTTTGTTACTGTTTAATGCACGATTATGTTGGTGTTTTCCACAAACTTAGCTTTAAACAGTAATAAACACTTTAGCGTAAGTTAAAAGTAAAATTATTTAACTAATTTCCTGAAAGTATTCTTTTTTTTTCTCTTTTAATTTTTGCATTTAATTGATCACAGCCTCTGTTGTGGAGGTTTTATTGTCTGTTGTCCCTCTTTGCAGCGTTTTGCAGCTCATTCCTCAGTTCTGTGCAGAAAGTGACGACTCCAGAGAAGTTTCCATCCAGCTTCCTGTTAGAGCTGGGCTGGCTGTACTGCAGGTGGGGCAGTTCTTTGCATTAGTTTTTTTTTATTTTTTATTGCATATTGTGCCTTTACAAGTAAGACTAATGTTCATAATTCTGATTGGTGTATAAATTGAAGGGTCTGAAGTGTCCTGGGAAGCTGCTGATCTTCCATTCTGCTGCTCTGATAGAGACAGGAAACACAAACTCTTCCTCAGGGTTCTTTGGCGCCAACAAACCAAAGGTACGAGGAACCTAAACGGTTCGTTATCTTTATTTACGTTTCATTGCTTTCATTCCCTCCTTGTCTATTTATCTCAGACGATCTTTCAGCCATCGGATCAAGCCATCTCGTTGGCTAAGGAGTGCGTCGGTCAGGGATGCGGCGTTCACATGTTTGTCCTCTCCCAGCAAGATGTGGGCGGGGCTTGGCCAGGGCACATTCCATACCTTACAGGTGGAGCCCTGCACACCTACAGCTACCTCCAGGTACATCGACAGCTTCTCTCGCTGTGGGAGGAGCTCAGAATGGATTCGTTTTTAAAGTAATAGTTTTATCTAATAGCTAACTTTGAGGTGGTAGTTTGTAATGTGAACGTTGATTCAGCATTAACACCGTTGTTTTCCCTGTTTTTTATGGTTCTGGATGTTTTGTTTTGCAATTTACTCCTGCATACTTTGTGCTATTTTAGTCATTCATAAATCAAATAGGTCAGCTCCTTCAGGAAATTGTTGCTAACACTTTTGGTTTTTGTAACCTTTATACTTTTCAGAACATTTAGCTTTATTTACAGATATTGTCCTCATAGAAATAGATTGAGATCTCTTCAGTTACTTCAAAAACATTGTTCTCTTTGAGATTTGCTTCAGCATGTTTGGTCTATTTTTGTCTTCTTATGCTACTTTTAACTTTTAGCTACAATTCTGCTACTTTTAGCTTTCAGTCAGCCTTTTGCTTCTTTTAGCTTTGAGCCAGTGTTTTTGCTCATTTTAGCTCCAACAACTCAGTTTCAGCTTCTTCTGCAAATCATTCGGCGCTCAGCGTTCAGCCTGTATTTTTGCAGAAGATGCCGTTTCTCCACTTCAGTTTGTTTTCTGGTTTTGCAGAATAAATGTTGTCGTTTTAACCGTAAGCTGAGTGATGACTCCTTTAACCACGCAGCGTGTACAGATGAGCTGCCGTTGTAAAACTGGTATTTGTCCTTTTTGACTTCCACTCCAGGGTGAGTTGGACAGAGAGCGTCTCAGCGCTGATCTGAAGAGGGTCGTGGAGACGAACACCGGCTACACGGCTGAGCTCAGGATTTTTGTCAGCAAAGGTGAGAGGAGGCTTCAGTGGGACTGTACCAAAGCATCTGTTTTTCATCCGTTCGTGTCCCCTTTTACCAGATTTGCGTGTGTCCGGTTGTTATGGGCTGTTTGTGCCCGGTCCTAGTCCTGGACACATCACCATGGCAACAGTGGATGAGAGGACAACGCTGGCTGCAGAGCTCACACACACCAGAGCTTTGGATGAGGCGAGAGGAGCAGCCATACAGGTGGGTCTGGAAGGTAATCTTCCTAGCACTCAGTGGAAACGTTCTAAATATATTCAGTTTTCAGAAAGGAAAATAAGCAGAGAAGTTTGTAAATTAAATCTCGGGTTGATCATTTGGTTTCCTCCTGTGTTTCAGGTGGTCCTGACTTACAGCTCCCAGACAGGAGAGAGGAGGACCAGAGTTCACACTCTGACCTTAAGGTGCTCACGCCACCTGCAGGACACTTTCAGGAACTTCCAGGCCCAAACGCTGCTCACCTTTTACTGCAAGAAGAGTAAGAAATCTGCACTGTGATCAGTGGAATATATGGTAGTTTGCAACTATAGCAAAATGTTTAGTCAGTTCATATAAACATTAACTTCAAATGTGACTTCTTTAGATATTATTTCTAAATTAAAAGCTCCACGGAGAGCTCACCACTATTACAAACTATCTGTAAATACAAAAGTTAAGCTTCCCCCTTTTAAAAATCCAAGGCTTCTCTGATTGGTTGCCTTCAGTGGACTGAGCCGGCACCACTCACCTTTCTGTAGCTTTCTGTAGGAAGCTTCTTTTTCTGTAAAAAATGGTTTTACTGGAAACAAAATTAGTCTTCCCATTTGGAAATATTGGTCAACCTTTTGTACCTTTAGTAATAAACTCCTGTTTGTCTCAGATGAACCAAATGTACAAATAAAAGACAAGTTTTTTAAATAAACAACAGGTTTGATTCGATTGTAGAAATATAGGTGAGATCATTTTCTTTGGGTGCCAGGTTAAAAAAATGATAGTTCTCCTTCTTGTGTCTGTAAGTGTACTGTGCCGTGCTGGAGCGCCCTCTGCAGGAGCTGAGGGAGGAACTGCAGACAGATGTAACCGAAGCGCTGGCTTCTTACCGCAAACACTGCTGCTCTTCTTCAGTATCAGCTGGACAGGTGGGATAACAACACACAGGTACACGAGAATGCTGCCACAAGTTTGTCTTCTAAGTTCATCCATTCTGTGGATAAATGTACAAGACTTTGTTTGACTTTAGCTTTACTGTGACGTGTTTATTCTGCAGCTGGTTCTTCCTCAGTTCCTGCGAGCTCTTCCTGTTTATGTCAACAGTCTGAGGAAGAGCGAGGTGCTGCTGCCGGGCCTGAGGAGCTCCGTCCACCAGAGGCTGCAGCAGCGCTGCCAGGTTCTCAGCCTGGACACCTGCAGCACCGTCAGACACTTCTACCCCCAGCTGCTGCCTCTGGTCAGTGCCGCCAACACATCTGAGAGAGACTGCAGCTAAAGTTCTGCTCTGTTCAGCTAAAGGACAACAGATGTATTAAGATGTCTGAGTTGCGGTAGCTTGGTGGTCAGTGCCGCGGTGTTTTAATCCTGAGCTTGCAGGTTCAAGCCCAGGTTGCTGCAGGAAGGGCATCCGGCGTAAAACGAAGTCCAAAACTTTCCTGCGAGTTCGCTCGCTGTGGAGACGCCTGAAGAAGGAAGCAGCTGAAAAAAAGCATCTAAATTAGAGATTTCAGTAATTTATACTTTAAGGCTGTGTAGTGTCATGTTTGAGACTTTTGAGTTTAGCTGTAATATGTAAAAATTTATTTTCTTCATTTTACCTTTATTTAACCAGACAAATCCCACTGAGATCACAGATCGTTTTTTCAAGGGAGGCCTGAAGGCAGCCTAAACATTTTATATTTTATTAGAGTTTTAACATAAACTTTATTCTCTAATATATTAAGTACAAATGTGGTTGATCCACCCATCCATCCATCCATCCATCCATCCATCCATCCATCCATCCATCCATCCACCCATCCACCCATCCATCCATCCATC
>JAOXNZ010000001.1:27740702-27751362 GCA_028566095.1 Kryptolebias brasiliensis | reverse complement strand
CTCCTCGGATGAGAAGCGAAACGTCTTCAAACTACAAATTGAAGTCCAGTTGCTTTTGTTTTTAACCTTTTTTGAACAGACAACTAGGGCTTTTAAACAAATAACTTGCATAATAAGTAGCACTTGGAGTATAGGTTGTGCAACATGAAACATTGGGGACATCCAAGTTTAATTCCAGATCATTTGTATTTACACATGGCGTGTTGATGGCACGTTTTGAATCCATAAACCAGCTCCTTCATATTTGCCCCTATTTGGAGACGAACGCCACACAGGAGGGGGTGTGTTCGCCTGCGGGACACGGTTTGTCCACCAGAGGGCGGCGGAGAGCGACCGCCTCGCCGCTGCTGCAGCCAAATGAAGCAGACTTGCGTGAAGTCAGACGAAATAATCAGCGCACAACCGGAAACTCTGTGAAAGGGGTTTTCAAACTAAAAGGCGTAACTACGAACTCAAGGCGAGAAAATGATAAAACAATACCTGGCTGTGTTATCCACTCACTTTATATTTGTAAATGCTCATATACTGTATGTAAGTATAAGTCACTTGGTCATTAAAGAAATCTTTCACCTTTTATGCCAGATTTTTAGACTAAGCTTATCTTAGTTTGAGAAGTGGACGAAAATAATGTTCTGCGCAAGATGTGACGCTCAGACTATGTGTCATAAGTAACTCTCAGCTACTACCACTCCAAATTTGAGCACAATATCTGTAAAACTGACTGAGTTATAGCCACTTTTGTGCTGACTGGTGTCAATTAGTTGTGGCGTCCATCTTGAGTTGATTGACTCCAAAAGTTAGACACCCAATAATTACTTTCTGAGAGTTTCATTAAATTGCATCCTTAGATTTTTTTTTTGCTAACTGACAAATAGGGTTTACTCCAACAATTAAAGCTAAAGTTTAAAGCAAAGGTGTGTTGTGAATGACTATCAGCTACTACCACACCAAATTTTAGGTCAAAACGTGTAAACATTGACTTAATTATAGACTTTTCTGTGTTTTGAGACTTCAGTTGGCTGTGGCAGCCATATTGAACTGAATTGGCTCCAAATGTAAATCAGTCATAGATGTACACCCAGTCATTATTTCCTGGAAGTTTCATTAAAATCTGTTCAGTCATTCATGAGATATTTTGCTAACAGACAAACTGAGCTGAGTCTAAATAGTTAATGGCAATATTTTGACACAGGCAAAAACATTATGTCCTTCTCCTTTGGGAGATAAATATTGGTAAGTAAAAAAAGTAAGAATGTTCTACATTACATTTTTTTGATTTAAATCCCCTTATTTGATCTATTTGTTTATATCTTTGTCAATTTGACTGTTTTCACATTACATATTTGTGTTTTTATATTTGTATTTTTTAATGTAACAATGCAGATAGTCAACACTTTATGGCTTTTATAAAACTAATAAAAGATTAGCATAGATTCTTTAAAAAAAACAAACAAAACAAAAAAAAAACATTTAACATCTGAATTCAGATTCAGATTTGTTTGTTTTAAGAGCAACGCTGTGTTTTATTTTGAAAATCCCAACCGGAAGCGGCCTGGTTTAGCTAACCTAGCTTGGCGGCGGGTCGGTTGCGCGCGCTGTAGCTGTCAGATAGCGGAGTCAGAGAGAGGAACTCCCACACGGGCCGCCTCGCGTGTGTCTGCACCGAACCCCCCCCTCCCCCCAGTCCGTCGCTCGGCGCCTCTTTACAGGCTTTCTCACCGCTCCAACGACCGGCTAGCTGCTGGGCGGAACCGGTTCTTTTACCACCGAACTTAACGGTAATTGTTTCGGAGTTCGATTCAGCAGAAGGCAGACAGAGAGAGAGAGGAGAAACATGGCCACGACAACCTGCACGCGATTCACAGATGAGTATCAGCTGTACGAGGAGCTGGGGAAGTGAGTACTTGTTGTTGTTGTTGTTGTTGTTTTGGTGGGCCGGGGCTGCGGGGTGGAGGGGGGGGGTGCTGCGGGTTTCCAGGCAGAGCGCGAGCGGCTCCCGCAGGCCGGCGGCGCGCGTGTCGGAGCGCGCGCGCCTCTCAGGGATAAATAAGCTGCTTTTTCTGTGTCAAAAATGAGCTGAAATCTTAATAAAAAAGTAGCCATAAAACGCAGCGACAGTGATTCAGAGTGGGACCATTTCAGACCAGAGTAAAGAGCAGTTTTTAACTTTAGCAGAGCAGGAATCTGAAGAGAAGCAACAAATATCTTCTGCTAATCCAGGAAACAAAAACATCACATGAATAAAACTAGAACATTTCAGGAGAAATATTAAAGGGGGGGGGGGGGAAGTGCCCACATTTTGTTGTGTAAACCAGATAAGAAGCAGAGTTGTGGTCACCATGGTAACAGCTGTGTCTCTCGCTCCCTGACTGCAGAGTTAAAGGAGCTCATTGCAAACTGGAAGATCTGAAAGTTTCTCCTTAACCCTAAAAAACATATAATATAATATAAATGCTGATTTGGAGTTCTGTCCATGGAAGATGTTTTAGCAGCTTTAAAACTGAGAGTTTCCTGTTGAAACGTGACATTTCAGGTCCACTTTTGCTCCATTTTATAGCACATTGTCAGTGTTTTACTGTAAAGCTTTTGAACCGCAGAGCTCTGATTATAAAGCACGCAGGATGTTGGTAATATTTAGCTAAAATAAGCAGGTCCCTCCCTCAGAAAGACACGGTCTGCTTAGCAGGATGTGCTGCTCTGAATGAAAGGAATCAGTAATTTCCTCACGGATGCTGGATTTTCCTCTCCCTCATCACCTGCAGTTTATCAAAATAAAAGGCTCACATTTCTGACTCTTCAGACAATCACATACTTTTCATTTTGCATCGATCTGTCTTTAAAAATCCCAGCCTGGAAGTGTTCTTGTTTGTGTTGGTCAGGTTTTATTTGTAATGCCGTGTTTGTTTACTTTTTAACCTTAGGGAATTTCCACAACACCCCCCCCCCCATCAGACTCTGTCAGCTTTTGTCTTGCATTAGTGGACGTATTTTATTGCACTTCTGCCTGTTTTACTTACATCCTGTATCAAAGATGATCCTGATGAAATCATCCATTCATTCATTCATTCTCAGAGTCGCCAACCCGTCCTGAAAGACTCAGCCTCTTCCAGGATGTTCCGTTTAAATCAACATTCACTGCCCTATTTTTAGAAAAATCATATTGTGTGCGTACATGCAGAGTGGGAGTTTAGGATTTTCACAAACTGTCCCTGAAATTGCAAGAAATTCACAATTCACAGCTGCTTTTGGAACGGGTTATAATTAATCCTACTTTCAGTGAAACTGTAGGTTTAGAAACTACCTTTTTAGAGTAAAAATCTTACAGAAATCTGGCCTTAGAGACATGAAAAAACTACAAGTTCAGTAATGTGATCCAACATGAGCTCAGGCTCTATAAGGCATAAATACAGGGGTGTAATAACATTTTAAAACCACTTCTTGGCAAATTAAAGAGTCACTCATCTTTATTTACTGGTTTTATTTTTTTGCCTTCGTGCTGCTCATTCAACCAAAACTAGAATAACATAAAATAAGTTAATATTTTAAATTGAAGCTGATGGATGATGAGTACTTTATTATTTTACCTACATGTTGCATGTTTTTGCAACTGCTTTGCTTTTTTTTTTTTTCCCCCTGTTTCTTTTTTACATTTTTTTTAGCCCAAAATAGATGAAAACATCTTCTTTTGGATGGAGCAGCGCTGACAGGCCCCCCCGCTGCAGTTCTTGGGGTTTGCCAGCGATAGAGCAAGAAAACATCCCACTTTCAGTGATGTGTAATTACCACAAACACATTTCAAATAACAGCGTCATGCTTAGGAAGCTGCGCTCCTCTTCACTTTGATTGTTTACGTCTGCTGAAATCACTGCTTTTCTTTTGACAGTGTTGGGTTTAATTTGTCATTAGTGAGTATTTTGCAAAAACAATAATTAAATATTTTGTTGCGCTTCAGCTGGCTTTTATTAAGCGTTTTCTTTGATTTGCATCATCTTTAGGGTAAAATAAATCATCTGAAACATTTGTTTTCCTGTTGTCGTTGGTGGCAGCTCCTCCGCTGATAAGAGTTTAGACTTCACTTAAAAAATATATCAAAACATAGTCCAGATTCATTGGGAAATACTGCATAAACACTATTTTTAGTGTGAACTAAAAACTCCCACCCTTACGTTGATTTAACACCGTGGAAGAAAGGAACTGCAGGGATTTTTGTCACATTTAAAATGCATATCGCCCGTCACCGTCCATGCCAAGGTTTTAAACAAAGCTTCTGCTCCATCTGTTAGCACTCAGAGTTTGTGTTGGGGGTGACTCTCAGCTACTACCACACCAAATTATAGTTCAGTATCTGTAAAATTGACAGTTGTAGCCATTTTTGAATTAGGTAAAGGTATAATCTCACTGGTCTGGCTGTTGGGGAAAGAACGTTGCAAGAAAATTCTCAAACTTTCACTTGGAGTCAGACTAAAGGACATGTTTCTACCAAGTCTTTGGAGAACTTGGGCCAAAGTTCACCTGGAGTTTGCATTCACATCGACACAAACCCAGCTGTAGACATTAAGAATGACAAAAAATAACTTGAGAAAGGTTTGGGAAGGGCTCCAGACGCCCTCGACGACTCTGTGTCCGTTTTGAAGAAAAAACTTGTTTGCAAATTTTGGCCAATTGCTGCAGCCAGTGAGATGCTAGCTTAAGGTTGATTAGCTGTGATTTTTGTCTTAAGTATTTTATATTTTTCTGTAAGAGTTTCATTCAAATTTGTGTGATCTTTTGCTAACAGTCAGACAAGGAACACGTGCACAAACACGCAGATACAGGCGATTACATGATTGCCTCCTTTTCATGGGTTTGGTCGATAATGATGCCTACTTTACTTACGAGCAGCAATTGTTAAAACAATCCCACCAAAACAGTCTGTTGGGCTTGTTAAATGTGTTTTGGAATATGATAAAATGATGATTAAACTACGCAATAAATCAAATTAAATAACCGCTTCATAAGGTGTTATATTTAATATTAAAACAGTGACTAAAGGAGGATTTAAAACTATTGCAATAATATTTTTTGCTCACATGGCCCAGCTCTAATCCAGTCCTGGTTTCTTGGTGTTTTGTTGTTGGATAAGCGTAAACAGTTTGTTGTCTTCCAGCGTGACTGCACAGCAGACTCAGGGATCAGCCTCCCTGCAAAGCTCCGTTTATCCCAGCAGTCGTAAATATCCTCTGCCCACCTAACTCCAGTCTCCAATAAACTCTGTCATATTTCATTCTGTGGTCCTGATTCGTTGATTAAAAGGAAAAATGACACACTTCAGAGAAATCTTAACTAACCGAGTAGCGTCTGTGTGAAAGACACTGATCTGTTCGCCCTGCACGGCAAAAGGGAATATTTTTATTCTCCCCGTCACATACATCTCAGAGGAAAGGGCGCAGGTGCGAATGGCGTGGCGTCCTTATGATAATACTCTGTGCGTCTGTAATCCAGCATCAGAGGAGAGCTAATTATTGTGCGCTCACTTTTGGCTGCTGGCTCTTCCTTTGTGACATTTCAGCATCGTGACTTTGCTTCAGCTCTGTTATTACCCATAATATCAGCCTTAGTTGACTTAAAAAAAACAAAAATAAATTGCTATAAACAACCTCCAACACTTGATAGAGAGTGATATTTAAGAGCTGTGGTGTCGCATTTAGTTAAAAACTAGTTCTAGAATAAAATCTTTAATAGTAAATCAGAGTTTCTCTGTGGTAAAGTGCAGCTTATTATCACCAGCTGCAAAAGGCAATTATGTTGGCTGTGTGTGTCTGCCGATCTGTCACCAAAATATCAAATTTAAATAAAACTGCAGAAAGTAATCACCAGATGTACATCTACTACTGATTAATGTTTGGAGTCAACCCAATCCAAGATGGCTGCCACAGCCAACTGACCTTAAAAAGCACAAAAATGGCCATAACTTAGTCAATTTTACCAATGTTGTGCTAGAATATGGCATGGTAGTAGCTGAGAGTCATTCATAACACATACTCTGAGTGTGACATCTCACAGTATCGCATAAGAAATTTTATGGCTTCATAAAATGATCTTAGTGTAAAAGTCAATGATTGGACCTTTAATTATTTAGGTTTTTTTATTTCAGCACATCACAGCTTGCTGGTTGTTTTGTTTTATTCTTTACTTTTTATTCTTTTTAGTCCAGTTTGTTTTGTCTCGGTTACACACGAAGCCATAGAGAGTAGATTTACACGTCCCGCCGTGTGTAATGCCTCTACATCACTGAGTTGTCTGGAGACTGTAACATCACACCAGAAGTTCAGAGTTATCCAGTTACTATAACCTTTAAAATTGTCACAACACTCGGCTGTTGAAGACAAGCAGGACGATTCTTTGCTAATACACAAATCGTTCAGTCCTGATGCTGAGGTTGAGCATTTCAAACGTGTTGTGGTTGTTTTTATCAGCTCCTAACAAAGTCAGGAAAAGCCCAGCGTCTTCTGCTGGATTTTGTGTCCTCGCGCTGAGATTCAACCCCGGCGTTGGCTCTTCGGAGTCTCAGTCCATCTGGTCCCACAGCTTTCACCTTTGACCTTGTTGGTCTGGGAGCGAGACCAGTGTCACAATTCAACCTTTCCCTGTCGGCACTCAGTCACAGTCCAACTGCGCAGATTCAAATAAATTAGCCAACGCTGTGAAGTCTGATATTTAGACTTAAAGCTGTTTGTTGTAAGATTTCTGCCGATTTTTTTAAATTTCACTTTCACGTGGAAAAATATATTTTGTGGTTCTATATCTAATAAATTAGAAATACATCTTGTGAACGTTAAAGTGTGAAAGCACTTTGAACTGCCTTGTTGCTGAAAAGTGCTATATAAATAAATTTAACTTGACTTGTCTGTATTTTGTGTGACTGTTGGAAAAAGACGGTTTTAGAACCCATATGAAAGCAGGTATAAGAAATTTTCTCTTGACTTTTTACTGCTTGTTCGTTTCCAAGCTATAAGACCCATCTACCAGTGCTGAAACTCTGTTTAGGAGAATATTTATTCAGTTTAATGTCTCCCCGTTCCACATGTGAACACATTATTTTGAATATGCTGTCTGAGGTTCCTCGTGGGAGCTTATTAAGCAGACAAATCTGGGCAGCTTGGTCTTTAAAAGCAGTTTTCCACAGTTACATTTGAGAAACGATATAAAGGCTTGCTTCTAAAAAAAAAAAAGAAAGCTAGAATTTTGTAATTTTGTGTATTTCCAGCAAAACCCAAGTCACAATTATTGAGCCAACCAGAGCTGTAAAAGAACTGCCGCTGAGCTCAAAAAAACATCTTGATGGACTTTTCATTTTGTAGCACTGCACAAAAGCTTAATGTTTATTTCTTTCTGTTTGCAGGGGAGCGTTTTCAGTGGTGCGCAGATGTGTGAAGCTGTCAACAGGACAGGAGTATGCCGCTAAAATAATCAACACCAAAAAGTTATCTGCTAGAGGTAAGCCCAACTCGTTTCAGCCTTTATTTCTATATTTTGTCATTAGTGCTTCTGATAGGATCATACCACAGCACATCCTGGAGCTAAGATCAGTTTGCAGGTCGTGGCTCATAAACGAGCTCTCAAATCAAACCAGTATGGCAGAAATTTTACACGATCAGCTGAGTAAAGTCCATGTGAAGGATTGGGTCTTACTGTGATGAAAAACTTCCACAAAATGTCAGAAACCTCATGTACTCAACCACGTATTTCATATAGATTATCAGTTAAATGTTGTTAATTTTCACTGTAAATGTTTTAGTAGATAAAAACCTTAATTTGCATGACAGCCAGTAAGTCAGAGCTGAATATCACCACGACGAAGAGCAGTCCAGCTCCACGGTGGTCTCTGTGGCTCTTCACAGCTCTCAGCGTGAACCTCCTTCTGCCTCCCCAGCCTCGTAACCAGAGACTCGGAGCCGCGGCCGAGCCAAGCGGCACCCCACCGACTCTAGACCGTCACCCCCCCCTTCTTATTCGCACAAAACAGCTTGTGTGTGAAAACGTCGAGTGTGGTGGAAGAAGTGTTTTAATAGAATATCTGCTCCTATTTGTGTTTGATAGTTACTTTTTTGTGGGTATAATTTAGTTTTGAAACAGATTTTTTCAGGTGAAAAGACAGAGTTATGAGTGTACACTCTTTGTGTTAGCAATAACATGATGGGGAAGGATGAGAGTGTTTTCATGATCCTGTTAAAACAATGTGATTTTCTTTAGCATGCAAACACTTAATGAGTGTAATATTAATAAATAAATTAGATAATGTTGTAGTAGCACAAATAAGCAATGTTTCTTTTATTTATAACATTTGGTGCAATGAAAAAAACTTTTTTTTAGGAAGCCAGGATGTCTATTTAAAAATATTTGACCTTTTTAAGTCAAACTTAACTCTAAAATTGTTCCCTTTTTTTAAAATTAAATGTACTTGTTGCAAAGTCATGATGACCAAAATGTTTTTCTCATATGATGTCGCCTTAAATAAAAGATTTAAGAAGAATTTGTGATACATGCATACTTTGCAATAAGTACCTTTTAATTTATTAGTCTAATGAAATGTCTGATTTACACAGTTTCTTTTGTGCTTTTGTCACAAACTGTAATGTTTGTTCTCACAGATGGAAATTGTAGCTTGATGAGAAAGCAGTGAGGGGGGGAAGAAGCAAAACCAATCAATCATTTAGAAATTCAGAGTAATTGTTATCTGGTGGCCCATCATCATTGAGAATGGCTTGTCATCACAATGAGCAGCTTTCAATGAAGATAAACCCATCCCTGATCATCCTGCTTCCATTAGCAGAGTGCTAATGGGTAATTCCAGAGATTTGTTTGACAAGCGGCCCAAATGCAGACACATGCACACAGAATAAATAATAGCTTTTTACCTTCGTTTGACTCATACATTTCTCTGCAGCTGCTTTAATGAAGAGTGCAGCTACTTGCAGATTTCTGCTGCATTTCAGAGACTCAGCATAATCTCCCTGCTTCAAGATTTGATGATCTGACCCGACTGAGTGGTGCGCGGGGCTCCTTACTAATGGATGAGCCATGTTTTCTGAAACAGCTAAGCAATGCTTGAGCCGGCAGAGCTGCTGCATACTACTTCTACCCCGGGACTATTTATAGCTCCATGACCTATCTGACATGGGCTGCTGGAGCCAGGTTTTATGGCGATCACGATGACATACTGCTCTGCTTCAGAAGTGGCTGCTATATTTCTCAGAAAGCAGGTGATGTGAGTGAGTTAAAACCCCCTGCCGAAGCAACTTAAGAGGGGCGTTTGTAGATGCGAGCTGTTGGGAGGGAGGGGTCATGGGAGGGAAGGCACCCCAGGCACTTGGCAGCTGAGGGCCATGTGCCTGTATGCCTACATGCCTTTAAGCACGGGACTCTCATCTGACTCTGCCTCTCCTTCGCCCTGACACACACACACTCAACTGAACACAGTTTGTTTATTGAAGCCACGATGATTCACCGATTCAAAAGCAACGATATTAAACATCTGTGACTACATGAATAAGTATAGATCTGGATTACCTAAACTACCCCCACAATCTTGCTCAACTCCCTCCCCCCTTTTGCAGGCGCCAAACGGTTAATGTCAATCCAGCTCATGTCACCAGGAAATATAGGGCAGGTCTGCTGGGCAAGGCTTCCAGCCAATCATAGCAGTTGTTTATTGGCACTGATCTGTGGACGGGGGATGCCAGAGGTTCCTGTATGGCCTTGTAACTTATCACGCTAAAGTTGTTGTGCTCGTATGTGTGTGTATTTATATATTCACATGTGTGTATTTTGTCTGAGATTCACCTGCATTGCAGCAGCAGACAGCTGACCTGCTTTTGGTCACCAGGCTTTTGTGTCAATGTCAGATAAACCGGATGGAGGTATTTAAGTGAAGGCTTAATAGTCTTAAGCCTATTATGAAATCAAATCAGTTTACATCTAATTACAAATGTCAGTAAATGTTGTTTAGTTTGTAACCTATGCCTTGAAGTATTGCTAAGTTCACCCAACATTTAAGTAGTTCCCAAACACACTCTGTCGAGTTTTTGAGTATTTTTGTTCCTCAGATATTCTTCTAGTCAGCTTGGCAGGTGTCAGGCATCAGCCGACTTTTGGTTTGACCAGTGAACTCATTAGGCACTGAAAAATCTTTTTATTTTTTTTTTCTGTGAATGCATCATAGCTACGCTGTCAGTTTATTTGAGTAAAAACACGCCTTAAGAAGTCTCTGCAGAGCTGTTAGAAATAGTTGGAATAAACTTAAATGTCATAAGAGTCTACTAAAAGGAAACAGATTTTTTGCTGAGGTATATTGTTGCTTAATGTTTTGCTCTGCAGCATAAAAACTTAATGTTTTCCTTTTAAAGCCCCAACTACCCCTCAAACAGGTGATAGAACACCGGCTATATAAGAACTATGGACAAAAGTACAAATTTTATTCAAATTTATTCGTTTAATAGTTATGATAATTACCTGGACATGTATACAGTTGTAGTTAAATGAATGCTTAAATAATCTAACAAATTTAACAGCTTATGAGAGGTTTTTTATTTCTTAAAATTATTTTGGACTTCTGCAATTTATTTTAAATTGGAGCTTTTTCTAGATATCTGGTGGACGTTTGAGGTGTGTAGTTGTGAAC
>JAOXNZ010000001.1:27717262-27734929 GCA_028566095.1 Kryptolebias brasiliensis | reverse complement strand
TACAATTAGTAGAACCTCTAATTACAAATTTAATTCATTCCAACAGGTGTTGTATATTGAAAATTCCTATTTTGAACACATTTTCCAATAAAAATAATGAAAAAGAAATTTAAATAATTCATTCCAACACCACCCTACCACCCCATAAAAATGTCCCTCATGTTGAACGGCCATCACCACTGCCATTTTCAGCACAAAAATGGCACTATTCCTACTCAAAAGCGTAGTTGAAAGCTGAAATATAAACTGTATTAACAAAATAATAAGGAGCTCACCACTTTTAAAGACATCCAGCTCACAGTAGCATGATTGCAGAGACGGCAAAACAGTCATCGTGTTGAAGCATGAGCCTAGGATTAGTTCAGCGCCTTCCTCGGAGACTGTGTGGACAGCTGCTACTCATTAAGCAGCTTGTTAAGCATCTTTTCAGGCTCATCAATGACCCGTGGTGGAAGACTCTGGTATCGGTACTGTGGAATCAGAACACTTTTATGAGTATAATACTGGTATTGATGCGTTCCTACTTGTTAGTTTCTGTTGCTTATTCTTGTCTCTCTGAATACCCATTTCTCTCTCTCTCTCTTTCTAAATTTGGCTCCTATTTTTTATTACCACACTAGTATTTTATTTTTTTCTATTTCACCATTCCTCCACTGTTTCCTTTACATCATTTCCCCAGTACTTCACCTTTCACACTGGTAGGGGACTCCCCTTTATGACAAATCAGAGGTTTGACCAATATCAGTTTTGACGAGTTGAAGAGACTCTGCTCTCATGTTTCCAAACTGAAAAGTTTTATTGGAAATGAGTCAAAAGGTCTGCTTATCTTTAATAGTGTAGACAGCATAGTTATGGAACAGCAGTAGATACTCAGCAAAAATTGTTTCTGCCTTTATCTTGATCTTGCATTCTCAAAAATAAAAATTTCCTCTGAAACAATAATTAGACGCTGATGCTGGAAGCTTTGAATCAAGACATTCAAGCAATCAAAACACTTTATAGTTGTTAAGTGGCTGCATGCTTTATCAACCAACTCTTATTGGCCAAACCTTAAAGATGCATATTTCTTTTCAAAGATATAATTAGCTTTACATGTATCATTTGTTTAGGATACACCCAGTGATGTTATCTTCTTCCCCTTTGTTTCTGCCCTTTGTTTCCTCCTTAAACAAATAGTAGAAGAGATGAAAACAAGACTGTCAGCAGGGATAAAGAAATGCCCACTTCTAGAGAGTGAAAATTGTGGACAGTTTGGCTTTCTTTTCTTTGTTTTGTTTTTGTTCTTTTTCATTCTTTTTACCACCAACCATGCTGTTTTATATCTCACTCCCACCGCCCCTGCTGACTCATCGGCACACACAGTTCACTTTAACCATCGTCGAAAGAGGAAATGGAGTAGTTGGGGGGGGGGTGGACAGACAATAGGCTGAGAGAAGAGTGAGAGAGATACTTGAAACTGACAGTTGTCATGTGGGTGTTAGTCCATTCAGCAGCATTAAAAGCACAACTGCTTGGTTTTCTAGAAAATCACTTGAGAATGTCACAGTAAATCTTTAGTCCCAGTCTCCTCTTTAATTGACAAAAAACTACAAGTTGTTTCACTTGTAATTTGCATTTTTCTATAATATTTCAGTATTCAACCCTAAAAACTGGTGATTGTGTCTTACTTTTTGGCTTTTCTAAATTAGAGTAGGGAGATTTTTATGATACCTTTTATGGATACATTTTTTAACAGGTGCTATTTAAAGTTACTAAAGGAATCCTTCAGACAGCTATCATTTTACTGAAGTTCTATACATTTCTCACAAAGATTAAGATCAGGTTTGTGTCCAAACTGCAGGTCTGTACTACAGTGCACAGATAAAACAGCCCTCACACAAATTTGGCAAAGTATGCATTCGACTGTAGCCAAAAAAAAGTTGGGGACAAAAACACTTTATTTCTCTGACTTTCTCTTTATTCACTCTGTCTTGATCTAACATTTTATTCAGTGCAGATAGTTAACAGGTTTTAAAGGCTAGCATTAAGAATTATGCTTAAGTAAAAATAAGACTTTGAGGTGTCTTATTATTATATAATTATACAATATTTTTGAAAAGTTGGCTCAGTTCTCCAAAAGTATAGATAATAAAATATCTCCCCAGTTGTTTGTTCAGACCTTGTTCTCTATGTTGGGAATGGTGGTGGGGTTGGGGGCTGAAGTAGTATCTCACTGGGCTGAAACTGTTGGAGACTAGTTGGCGAATGTCATTCACAAGGGAGTCTCAAGAATGTCTTGTAATGTTCATGGAGGTTCTGAATTTTCTCGCTTGAGTCACATAGGCTCACAGTGTTGTTGCTTGGATATTGAACATGTTCAAAACAAACTGTGTGACAAATTTTATCTCAAAATGGTCACAAAGTAGTTGTGGGCATCTCCAACCTATCTGAAGAGCGCAAGAGCTGTATTGCTGTATTTTGACTCTTGCACTAGTGAAGAATAATAATTAATAAAACAAAAACTGGTCCAAATCTGCCTGTCTTCCACTCCAGTAGATTTAAACATGGGATAGGCTGCCAGGGTGGGTATAATGTGGGAGGAGGTCGGCAATAAAATAATGTGCACAGCCTGGAATGACGAAAATGCAGTGATTTAAAAAAAAATTGGCTGTGCAAAATGCAGCCGCATTCAGCTTTTTGGTTACACGGTTGCAAATACTCAGAATTCAGTGAGACAGCAACTGAAAATCTGTGTACTTTCCCACAGTTTTGAGTCACGTTTGAGTCGTCAACAGTTGCAGCCCAGTGAGATACTGCTTTTAGGTGCCCTCTAAATTTATTATATCCCCTTTAGGGGAACTGCCTGCAGTTGAATCTTGACTTCTGATTTTATTTGGTTGAAAATTATCTTGCATTTTTAATTTTTATTATTATTTAGTTAGTCTGTTCTTAAGATCTTCTACACTCACCTGTTAGATAGTTGTTTTTTTAATAATTTCATGTGATGCTATTAAAATTGTGTTCAAGAAAGGAAAGCCTAAACTCACAGCTTTTCTTTTAGCTGTTAGTGCTGAAAGCTACAATATGACCTGTTTTATGTGAATGCCTATTTTTTTATTCTAACCGGCTGGCTGATTACCTCACAAGCTTATCATCTCATTATTCCTCAGGCTCTGGTGGGGAATCATTTTATTATTCAGCAGTTTACTAGTTCTTTCTGACAGCTGCTGATGGCATGTTTTGCAGCAGCAGCAGCAACAGGTGTCTGAGAAGCCCATATATCTCACACACTGAAAAGGTCATATCCTACAGTGTTCTGTAATTTGTCCCCTTTATTGAAAACAAATATGTTTTAGATTCTAGACAATAGTAAAAAAAAGAATACAAGTAAAACTGAAATGTCAACTGTCAAAATTGTTTAACATTTTTCTGCAGCTTATGATGTACATATTGCAAATTGTACATGACTGTTCTGCAGTTTCAGTGTAGATTTAATATAGCAGTATGATTTTCAGAAAACTCTAAAACACACTAACCAGCACCTTATGTTACAGTAGCAGCTAATTTAGCATAAATGTTGTTCATCTTCAGTTCACTAAAGACGACTATTTTGTCAAAACTGCATTTTTGGCCAATTCTAACAGCTTCCAGCCTCATTCTCAAGTTTACTCCCTCCCACCGAACACTTTTAGCTTTGTTGTTTTTGCTGTCTGAGAAAGGAAAATTGAATATGTTCATTGCTTGATGTTTCTAACTCATTATGAGATGTTTTTTATGGTCACTTCTAAGAACACAAGTACAGTATCCTGCTCTGTCTTTAATATATCGCAATGCAAACAATCTAACTTGTCATCTTATAGACCTAAAGACACACAGCTTTTCTTTCCTCTCCCTGAATGTCACTCATTCAGGCCAACGCCACCCTCACATGTGTACACCCCCCCCCACCCTGGCTCCCTTGGAGACCTGCAAGAAGTGGGACTTTAATTAGCCATGATAATTAGTCTCACACTCACTCAGACTCTAACAGTGCAGCATCACACCTTGTCGCCTCCAGTCAGAATCTGTCAGAGTTCCTGTTCAGTGGCGTTTGATTGGATCGAGGCCATTATGAGTAAATTTGGCAGTAAATTACACCTAAATATGCATCAAGTAATCACTCCTAACTAGGAAGCTGAAAGACTCCACAGAAGGTCCTGAAAATACAGCACTGTTGATTAATTAAATTATGCCTCATATTACCTACCTACAATTTTAGGAAAATATGATACTGTGATTTTGGTGCTCCACAGTATAGTGTTGAATCTGGAACTGTATTTATTTAAAGTTTAGCAGTAGATTACCACTCATGCCACATTAAATGGAATAAAACAGTCTGTAATAATCTTGTTTTGGTGTTAAAAAAACATTTTGTTAGATTCTGATTGACCTTGTGAATGCTCTTCCAAGGATGGCTCAATATTTAGTTTCTATGGTGTTTTTAATATAATTATCTTGTGTTAGATATATAACCATACTTCAATTAGTTTTAAAAAATGAACAAAACTCAACCAAGGACCATGTTTTTTTAGCCACTGTGAGAAACGCTGCACTTTTTTACCCTAATACTCATGAACAGACAGGTTCCTTCAGTATGGCATAATGTTTTTGGACAGTAAGACAAGCTTGTAGAAATGGGTAAACAAGAGTGAGATGGAAGTGCTTTCTTTTTTCTAAATACCACACACAGTGGGATACTGTCAGTTTGAGCTACATGCCCATGCATTAATCTTTTTTGTCTGTAAAGTTTCCATTCACTTTGTATTTAAATCAAAGCAAAAATCCATTCAAACAACAAGACGGAACAGTGCAAACAGTGTAAGGCTCTTCTTATCGAAGGAAAACATTATCAAAATTAAAGACCCAAGATGGCGGCCAAGTACACAGCAGGTAGAAATCTAAAAGCTTTCAGCTAACCGTGCTGACTGACCCCAACAAGTGCAGACTTTGCCCAACTGGCAATCGTAGGTAAAACTGGCAAAACATGATGCAGTGTCTCCGCGCCTTCACTGTTCACATGTAAAATCTATCTTTTCATTTTTTCAACTCACAAGGTTAAATTTTAAAGTGCTTATGCTTTGCATTATTCTACCCAAGACTATTGCTCTTCAAATACAGACTAGCTCGGCTCCTGAGATGCCTGGAGAATCAGTCATGACTGCAGGAAGGTTCACTGTTCAGTTGTTCTTCGTGCCACTTTACTTAAAGAAGGGTTGGTCTTTTATATTGACTCAATTACATTTTGAAATGATTAAATGTTAGAGCTAAACCTTAAGGGTTTTTTTTTTCAATATAATGTGGGTACAGAGGGTTTTTATTTCTATTCTATTTGAGACTTGTTTGAAATGTGAGGCACTTTTAAATTACTTTTCAGGTCCTTGTCTCCTGGGGTGTCTGTTATTAAATAATAAAGTTAGTAAAATTACCTTTTTATGCATTATACTAGATTATGGTTTACAATGATGAGATGATGCAGTCAGTAGGAAGTACTACGAGACTTTTGGTGTTCCCTTTTAGTATTAAAGAGCATCCCATCATACGCTCACCCCGTGTGTGTTTTTTGTGTTCAGATGAAAGATGCTTATGCATACATCTCTCTGATTCTCTCTCTCAGTCCTCCCACTCAGTAGACACTGTGTGGGTGTGGATCCCGCAGGCTGCCCGTCTCCCTGCTCCCACTATTAGTCACATATTCTGCACATTAGACTCTCTCATCACAATGAGCCTACATACACAAATATTTAAATGCACACTCGCACAACATTGTGAGGTAGTTTCATGTTTCTCTTTGCAGTGCACACACTGATGTTTTCCCTTTATGATTCAATGTCATCCTATACATAAGTGTTCCATTTCTTTCATTTATTATCTCTTTCTTTTTCTGTGCAAAGGGTGCTTATCTTTTCTTTCACAAGCTGTCATGTTTGTTCTCTCCTTTCCTGTGCCAGTGTTGTTGTGATTTTTGTCTGGCAGGTTGTTCTGTGGCTGCTCTTGTCTCATGTTTTAAAAAAAAAAATAGCAAAACGAACCGTTTTTGTCTCCTCCACCTTCACTCATTTGCTTCCCTTTTCAAAATCTCTGTCTGCACCCTCATTCTTTTCTCCTCTTTCTTTTTCTTCACCTGTTACATCATTTTCTTTGACATCCTCTAATCCATCCTGCCCTTTAATGTGGGCTTATTGACCTTCTCTGTCACACTATTCATCTGGCATCCTCATTCTTCTTCTTCACTCCTCCGTTTCATTTTGCCACCTTCATACCTTCCCCGTGGCTCATCTATCCTCCTCCCTCCTCCTCCCCCACCGTCCCTCCTTTCTCTGTTTTGTCTTCACAGTCACTGTATCCATCAGATTCTAGAAAGTGTCCATCACATTCACCAACATGACATAGTGCACAGGGACCTGAAGGTTAGTATGTGTAGAGGAGCATCTGCATCCCTCACCCCCTAACCTCCCCTCTCCTACAAACTTTGCTTGCTTCCTTTCCTTCCTCCCTTCCCCCTTTCCTTCCTCCTCGACCTCGTCTGTTTGTGTCGATCCTGTAAGTCACTGGTCTGATGTCCGCCTGTCCGACTTGTCTTGGTATGATGTTTCTTTTTGCTTTTTTATTTTTTGAATTTGGTTTTCTAATCGGAGGACTCTGGCCTGCCTCACCCGCCCTTACTGACCTCCCAGCTGCTCTTTTAACATCCTTTTTACAATCAACCACATAACAAAAGCTCCTGTTGCACTGACTGAAACCTCACAGATCAGTAAATGAATGAGCATGTACACCGACCACCTGCAGAGAGCACATGCCTAATAAATATCTAGTGTTTACAAATGTCAATACAAACATCAATTTAGCCACAGCTCTGTTTACTTTGTCCTCCGTTTATTATTTCAATATACTCTCTTTTATTGATTCTTGTATTTTCAAATGGGTTCATTCAATGTCAAGTTTGTCTCTTATTTAAAAAAAAAATCTTATTTTGATGTGTAAATATCATATTGATTTTCTTCAAAACCTTCAAAACACCTTCCCTCTGAATAGAAAAGCTTCTTCTTGGAAGCAAACAGGCTCAACTTTACCTCATTTTTGTCACATCAGAAGTTGTCCCAGGCTATTTCACAAGTAATCTTTAGTAAAGCTTCACTTCAAGTTAAATTTATTAATCATTAATGAAAACACAACTGGTAATCTCAGATATGTAAATGTACTGGCTGTCACTGAAGTTAAGAAAATTATTATTCTACTTTATTCAACAATTTAAAGAGGTCACTCATTTACCACAGACTGAAGATTAGCTTCTAAATGTCACTGTTTTGTTGAAAAAGTGTGCACTTTTTCTGGTTTGGATGATTCATTATAGTCAATGTTCTGTTGCAGCCAGTTAACCTTTAATCATCTGAAGGGCACGCTGTGAATTAAATCAAACACAACTACAAGAAATGAATGACGCCAGGGGTCGGACCTGACCGGGGGGTATTTCTGCGAGGTTGTTTTGTAATTATCTGAGAGTGAAAAGAGGTGGAGAAGAAGCCAGAGTGCAAGATAAAGTGCTCAAATATATAGTGCTAAAAATATATGCTCTTAGTTTAAAATAGTGATAACCTAACCACATTTTAGAATTTTTTATTTTAGATTTCATGCAGAAAACAAACATGAGGATAGACTGTGCTTACAGCAGTAACCTTTATTTATATAAATGTGTTTAAAATGTTGTCATATGAGCTTTTGACGTGGCGCTTTATTTATACTGATGCTTACAACTTTAGTGCTAAATGATCCTCTTGAAGTCAAAATATTCAGACGTAATCTTTCAGTTACAGAAAACCCCCCCGATCAGTTTCACATGAAAGCTGCTGTTTTTTCTGCAACATTAATCTGGAAACAGCTTTCTTCTAATATTCTTAAGCCTGAGATTTTAGAATTAAACCCAGCTAAGTACTTTGGTTTTCCTCCATTTTCACCTTGTTTTAAAGTCTTATATGTGATTTTTGTAAAATTCAACAAGTAATCAGTCTTTGGTGTAACATGTGCAAAACAAGCCTAACATTTTTTAAATGCATTATGATGATTAGCCAGATCACAGCAGTATGTTTTTCATGTTTAGTACTGTTGCATTGATTTGGTTGTCGCAAACGACAAGTGACAAATTCTGTTAACCTCTTACTGAAGATTACAGGCGGAGAGAGATATTTCCACTGCAAGCAGGTTGTCATGTTTGGTTTGCACATGTACAAAATCATGACTGGATTATCAAAAGTCTGGGTGAAGATTAAGTGTACCAAACACTGTTGGTAAACAGTTATTTTTGACAAGTGTTTGTCTCTTTTATGAAAAAGCAGGTAATTCAGGATTTCAGCAACTTGATTATAAATTGTTGCCTTTTTTTGTTTTATTAAAACACCGGTGAGAGCATTCAACAGACTTGTTTAACCAATACTGACATTTCATTACAATATATCATACAAATAAACATACTCTATCAGTAAAACAAAAGGCTGCTTGAATTCAATAAGTGGTAATACATTCATTTATTCATTCTTTGTTTGCCAATCTTGTTTTTGGCCAATCAGCTTGACTCTTGTTACCCATATTTCCCCATCCAGTTAATTGTAAATAATAGTGTTTGATGCTAAACCTCACGAGGGACGAGTGTTGTGATGGTCCTAAAGAATGAAAAGGGCAAGACAAATGTGTTTTATGTGGTTATTGCAGGTTTTATTGTCATCTATGACATTGCATATTTTTCTATAACTGGATCAGCCTTTCCACACTTTCACCGTTGAACAGCAGTGATCCTAAATGTAGTACCTCACTGGGCTGAGACGATTGGAGACTAGTTGGCGAGTAAATAGAGTTTAAGTTTTTGTTTTCATCTCACTGAATTCTGAGTGTTGGCGACCAAACAACCAATGAGCTGTGTGACCGCATTTTGCCTGGCCAGTGTTTGAAAATTACATCCTATTTTCATACGCACAGTTTGTGTACTCTACTCAAGTACACTTTAGAATTCAAGCTAGGAAGATTTGGACCAGTTTATAAATAGTTATTATTTATCATCATCATGGTTTTTTTTTTTAGATCTGCAAAAGTTTTCTGTCAGACAGAGCTCCCTTGAAAATGCCAAAATACAGCTCTTGCTCTATAGAGATGGGTTGAAGACACCCACAACAAACTTCAGATGATTTTGAGATGCTTGTGTTGGCTCTGTCACTATTTTGAGAGAATTTGTTGCATACATTTTTTGAACATGTTCAAAGCTCAAGCAACAGGACCGCACTCTTCTGCAACTCACAAGAGGTAATTGAGAACCACCGAGAACGTTGAAAGACACTCGCAAGACTCCCTCACGATTACTGTTCGCCAACTAGTTCCCATCAGTGGCAGCCCAGTGACATATTACCTTAAGGCTTCTTATCGTCAAGCTGATTATTAAAGCAAGAGAATTTTGGATTTTTAAAGGACAAGATACAATCTGAAAAACATTTTCAACAAAAGAACTTGTTTTTCATTACTGCAGGGGGAGAACGTTGGCTGTACCGTATTTATTATGTCTAAAGAATGGTTATAATCATGCATGTTTTTAGGCTGTGGTAGGAAACCGGAGTGCCTGGAGAAAACGCTCACAAACACGAGGAAAACATGCAAACTCCACACAGAAAGACCCCAGGTCCAACCCAGGGCTTGAACCCAGGACCTTCTTGTTGTGAGGCAACAGAGCTAACCACTAATCCATCACGCTGCCCCAAAAATGCTCATGTTTTTTTTTTGTTTGCAAACGGGACATGATATTGCACTTTCCACCTAAAATATGTAAAGTATATAAAGACAAGAACAGGTAACTCAGATTTCTATCAGTAGATAAATTTACAATTTTCAAACCAAGCTGTTTTATTGTGCCTGTTTGCTCTCATTGTAATCTCTTCTATCCAGTTCAACAGTGTAGAAAAAAGGAGGTTATTATAGGTCCTGTGGTGCATTTATGGCAACAATATGTCAACCTAATTATCCACTTAGTCTTTGAAGAATACTGTAAAGTGGGTTAACCTGTTAGCTGGCAACAGAACTAAAAATGTAGCTTAAAATATTTTGTATATGTACTCAAAAACTCTGCATAAAATGTGCACAAAAGATTGACACTAAACACTACAGAAATGTTATTACAATAGCTCAAATGTGGTTGTAACAACCACCCAGAACTACTAACTAAGCCGAGGACTGTTGGGATGGCCCACCAAGAGCACTTAAACAATTCAACAGCTGACAAACACTAATGTAAATATGACTGAAGGTTTGATTTAACAAAAAGATGTTTTTATTTAAATGAACAGCACATTTACAACCACACATTGGTTTTGTCCTTTAGTGATCGTCCAGCATACACACACAGATACTCTGTAGATGTGACCTGCCCAGTATTTCACTGGAAGACCTTTAGAAATGAGACACAAGACTCTTAATTTATAGCCCTGAACTTTATACTCAGACCAGTCCATCTTTCTCTCTCCTGGTCTGTGTCTGTGTTTTTCAGTTTGAGTTTCTCCTCTTCTCATCTTTCTCTCAGGTTATACTATCTCACAAACTGACCAGACTTATGTTTTATGTAACTGTATCATAATGTCGCTTCAATAATTAAGCATTAGACTGTTTATTAGATAGTATTTGTTTGATTTATAATAAAAAGTAGATAATGTTAGGAGTGGAAGTTATATTGCAGTCCTGTGAGATTGCACACATCAGGTAACAAGCTGCAGACAAGAAATGATTTGTTCAGTTGTGACAAAAACTGTCTGAACTTTGACATACTCAGTGATAATGCACAAATATAAAGGTTGTACTTTTGTGTGTGCAGTTGAGCGCAAATTATCTGACTAAGCAGAACTCTGAATGAATACTTTCTATTTAGAAGAGTCTACGCTTCTCTCTCAAGGCATTTATTGTTATTTCTAGGAACTGGAAAACTAGACTGGTGTTATTTTATTTTAATACATTTTAAAAGGAGTGCAGATCATCAGTTTTCCACAGTGTTTTTTTTTATATACGAGACAAAACTAGATAAGAAAAGGAAATCAATAGGGAACAATAGATGTTAAAAGAATTGATAATTATGTGTAGTTCACAATTACAGCTCTCATCACACTTTCATTGAAACAAGCTACTTTTTTATGATTTTTTTAACAGTGTCATTCAGTTAAAAACATATAAAGTCAAAAACAGTTTTTTCTCCATTTTCCAAAGTCTTTTTAAACAAAGAAGCAGTATGTCTTCACTGATTAATGGATTGATTGATTTAGGGTGATATTTGAAAGAACAAGACAGCATTTCTATTTGATTTTTTTTCAAATGCTTTCCTCAACAAACGTTCATTCTGTCAAACAGCCTGGAGTAGGAAACAGAACAGGCTGTCAGATCTGCTACAGGTTGAAAAGTCATGGGTTTGACGGCTGATTAGACACTGAAACACTGGACAGTTGGTTGCATGGCTTTGAGGAGGGATTTTTAGGTTTTGGAGAGTTGGAAAGCAAACGTTATATTGCCCTAAAATAATCTACTTTCATACTCGTTTTCAGTGGTAGTTTGTCATCGAGTAGGAATGAATGAATTAAAGCATGCTTGTTACTCAGCACAAGACTGGTTTATTTGGCGTTTTGATCAAGTCAAACCTGACAAAAATCCAGTTTGGTTAAAAATGTTATTTCATTTAATAATCCCTGTGTAAGTTTATACAGCCCAGCGTAATTATCTGTGATGTGTGCATAATTACCTCTCTTCAGTTTCTCACTGAATGTTGGTCACAGGCTGACAAGTTCCAGTGTTTATCCAAAAACATATATTTTTTTTTAGACAATGTTGTCTGTCAGCTCGTAACATTATAGTCAATATGTCATGTGGTTACAGCTGAAATTTGACATATTCATTTATATGAGGGATTTTAACTCTGCAGTGACATTTAACATGGTAGGAAACCAAGTTATTTTTGATTTATTTTTGACATAGGCTGAGCGACTGATAGGTTTTAACACTATTAACACAGAATTATCGTTCATCCACACATCCTCCAGGAACAAACATCTAACCCTCTGACATTAATGAGTACAGCTCATATTATTGTGGCTATTACATTTCAACAATATATTTGAAATTTACTTAATCAAACAAAAAATAAATAAACTAAAGTCAGTGCACAGGAAGCACTCATGCGTGGTGAAGCCTTTGTCACACAAAGAGACACTTCTTTCAAATTTGGCAGTCCAGATATGTGTGTTCACTTGTTTAATATGAATGTGTGTCAGTGAAGCTCTACTTATCCCACAGCTGGACCCAGACAATAAACACATTTTTATTTCTCGTCTGTCTCATCATATACATCTATTATATATCTTTATCCCTTCCATATATTGTTAAGTCTCTGTATAGACTTAGACCTCAATTACCTTTCAGTTTCCCTCACACTGTTTTTGGCTTTTGGGGTTTTGGTTTTAGTGTCTGGTGGTTTTCAAACACCAGATTTTGTAATTGTATCAGCAGAGCCCACCACAGACACATATTTCAAATGTTATCGATTGCACAATGACTCAGTCTTCCACTTACCTCCTCGTTGCTTTCTGTGCCTCCTGTGGCCAACCGTATTCTCACATCTCTCTTTCATCATCCAAACCCTGCTGGTTAAAACATTACTGGCAGCAGGGTACCTGCAGCCAAAAAATCTTATTTCTTTTTTTCTTTTTTTATTGTTTTTCATGAGTTTGTTTTTTAAAAAACAGATGATTTTATATGACAGTCAGCTGTTTGTAGATTAGATTAACGTAAAGGAGTCTTCTGTTGCAGAGCACCTGTGCACTTCCAACACAACAAATCCATCCACCAAAACTTTATAATTAACATCACTGGCTTCACATTATGTACAAAATTGTTTATGAGATGTTAAGATAACTTAGAACTGTTGAAAATGTATTTTAATGAACCTAAACTGGATTCATTTTTTATAATCCTGGATTTATACTTTGCCTAAACCAATAAAATATTGACCCTTGGCAACAGAAGAGTCTTTTTAATCCTTGTACTATTCCTCATATCTTCCCCACCACCTCTTTCCCTTCCCTTTCTGCTATCCCCTGGCCTGTGCACGGGTTTGTAGCACTGCTAAGACTAACATGCGCCCCCCTCCCCTTGGTGTTTGCATGCAGTCATTGCATCCAGCAAATCCTGGAGGCGGTGCTTCACTGCCATCAAATGGGCGTGGTGCACCGGGACCTGAAGGTGAGTGATGGGAATTGCTTTGCTGTCTCTTCAGAGTTGTGCATTTGTGTAACTGGAGTTTGTGGTCGTGCTGTTTCTGTATTCATTGGACTTCTGTTCTGTTAAAAATAAACTGGGGATGTCACTGGCAAAGAGTTGTTCTGCTTCAAATTATCTTTATATATTTACACTTCAAGCTGATTACATTAGAAGCTTGTAGAGCTAGAAAGACGCGATTCAGGTGAAAACCTTCGGCCATGTCAAAGTTACAGCAGTCCTTATACTTTACTCCAGCTTTCTTCGGCCATCCAGAACCTCCAGCTCTTTACAGCCACCTTCTTGTGTAAACATCATTCTAAGCATACAGGGATTTCAAGTATTCAACAATTTCAAGCATGCAATGCAGGTCATTCTAGCTGACCAATCCATTTGCTATGTAACCTTTTTGTAACCAGATTTCTGTCGCTGCACAGCTGTTCCATTTAATATCAGCCAAGGGGCTACTTAATCTTAGCTGTGGTTCATTTACTCGACAGAGAGAAATCCTATCTATTGATTATCAGATACCCTGTGTGGTTTATAGATGAGCACATGACCCGAATGCGACAGCTCATTTTCATTTGTAAAAAAATTAACTTGGGATGTATGGAGGCTGGTTTTATGTAGTTAGTGCTTTTATAGTGGGTTTTTTTTTAGGTTTAAAAGCCAAGAGCTAATTGCAAATTTAAAGATGTTTTGTTGAGAATAATGTGTCATTTTATCCAGACAGCCCTCATTGCACTTGAGGGATTTTGCAGAGTTCAATATGCCTTTCAGTTCTCTGTAGCAACTTGTCTAATAAGATCTGTATGTGAAACAGTGTCTAAGGAGCTAGAAATCAACCTGTTCCCAGTTCTTTGAGCTGCTCTGTGTTGCACCTGCTGGTATTTTTGTTTGTGTATTCCTGTGTGTTGCATCTTGTTTTGCATGATGCACTTTGTCATGTAGTCCTCTATGCAAATGTCAGTCCCAGCATTCCAGCAAAGGCGCGTTGTGTTTATCAGAGCTGTTGTGTCAAAGTCTTTTTTTAGCTCACACACCTATCTTGTTTCACACCCACGCACTGGAGAGCATTTTTTGCAATAGGTCATAGTGTGATGACTGAGAACACCCTGACTGACACGATCCCTCAAATTAGGAATAAGGATATGGCAAGTGGGATGATAACAGAGTGATGCTTCGTCTTTGTGCTAACAACAAGAATCTCATTGTAGACTATGCTTAAGTGTTTTCCTTTTAGCAATTCAAATGCGACTGTTGCTAAGATAATCTTGATATAAGTAAGATGTAACAAAATGTTGACCTTATAGAAAAAGTATCAAAGTTTGACTCAGCTGTGATGAAGATAAATTGTACAAATGCAGTCTTCTTTAGATTTTCTTTGACAGTCACTTTAAATTAAGACATGTTTCTACTTTCAGTTCTTTTGAAATGCTGCTGTTAAAGCAACAAGTAAAATAAAAAAGGTTTTGTGTTCAACCATATCTAACTTGATTGTATTTAGTCACAGACTAATAACTTTAGCACTGTTTTTGTTAAACTGAAACAAATTCCAGCAGGTTTTTTCTTTTTTCACTTCAGCTATTTTTATCAAAATGAAGTGCCTTCTTAATGTAGCGCAACATCTCACCTACTTTTTCTGAAGACAGAAATGCCACAGCATCTCCAGCTTCTTTACAGATCAATAAATAGAAATGAAGAGAGAAATATGGGATTGGGAATCGTTCCATTTCAGACACCCACTCATGACCTGCTCTCAAATGCATCTTTTTCTATCATCTGTAACCATCCCTCTCTGCCCTCCTCAGCTAAATCAGTGGTTAGTCATCAATATGCTCAGCGCTGTGTTTATGTTGAACTGTATTTGCCTGAAAAAAGGAAGGTGCATTTGTGTCAACCAGCAGTGATGTTTATTGCTTAACGTTTTGAATGTGTGGCCTGGTTGTGTTATGTCGCATGCATGCACCTTTTTGATGGAAGCGGTTGCTTCATCATGAATTCCACCCACATCCATTCTCACGGATTATCTTCCTTCTGCAGTGTTGGCAGGTTCTAACTCTCTGGTTTACAAAAGAATAAAGGCCTAACCAAACATTAGAGCCAGGAGATTGTGATGACATGTAAAAGACACACCTTTAGTGATCAATGCTTTAGGTACATATTATTCCTTTGACTTTCTAAAAATGAGTAGAGGGCAGATAACAATGAAAGGAAGGCAAAGGATGCAGTTAGATGCTACTGCAGTGCAGTGGAGGCAGTGACAGAAATGTAGCCTATAAATATAATGTCCTCATTCTTTCAGTTTAGAAACTTTGGACTTGCATTGCTGCTGTTCACTGTCTTCCAAGTCAGGAAACTGCTTCATTAGCTAATTGGAAGTACAAGAAGATGCATTAAACAAATTAGACCTTAAGAGACTTGCTTTAGTTTCTAAAAGTCAAGAGAAAACTTTTTACAAGTATGAAAATTGCTATGTTGGCTACACAAGTAGCACATGCTGCATCAAATGCGTTATCTGTGTGAGCATCTATTACTAGACTAGAAATAATGGTCAAAGGTCACTGATAGACGTCATCCTTACCCCTGTATTTGTATACAAAGAATTGAACGGTCAAGAACTTCTCTGTAGAGTCCTTGCTTGTATTCTTCAAAACCACTTGATCTTCAAGTTTTCTCCAAGATTGTATGACATAAATTGTGACTTGGCTATTGATCATTGGGGAGCGTTTATGCGTCAAACCAAGAAGTCTTTTCCACAAAATGTCTATGCTTTTAGAACATCTGTTTCAAATTTTGCAAATGCACTTTACCGTTGAACAAAGATAGGCTGCCATGTTTGTCACTATTTTTGAATAGTTTCAGCATGATGGTTACCGGCTCACATCTGTACATGTTTGCTTCGTACACGCAAATATAAACCATCATTGCAGGAACCAGATTGACACAACATTGAAATATTGATTCAAAGTCACCAAGAGAAATGTGCTCCAACAATACAAAGACCACTCTAGCCCATCAGCATCAAAGTTCACAATATTGCTGATATATTTAAAAAAAAAAAAAAGTCCTTACTATGACATAGCTACACTTAAAAGACTCTTCTAATATCTTTGCTACCAGTTGTGGTAAAAAAAAAAGAAATAAAATCTTAACAATGAAAAAATAAATATTTATTGCTTATCTCAGCTTGTTTTCTTTCACAATGGCAGCAGAGCTAGAAGTGTCTCAGATTGACCTCTGAACTTTATAGTTCTGGTCTCGTTGGCATTGGCATGTAAGGATTATGTGCTCCTGTCAAATATTAGCTTCTTATCAATTCATAGACGCTTTATTATAAATAATAATTATAACTTTATTATAAATAATAATAAAGTTAAAAAAACTTAGACAGGAGTTTACATCATATGTTTGCCACACTGGTCTTGGCATATCTTAGTTATAGTAAGGTCAAATAGTTTTTCTAACGCTCAACAAGCACTAACCAAGACTGGGGATAACTAGAATTTTTTGGAGTCAAACCTGCTATAAAAGCATAAATACCTTAAATACTTAAATTTTAACCAGGCAGACCCAAAGACTTTAACTTATATTTTTTTATATTATATTGCAAGTGTTACAATTAAATTCAGTATAAATGTTAGTGTAGATAAACTTTCATGAATAAGCTTAATACAACTCTCCATTTAGCAGCTGACATAATTTAAATAGACAGATTGATTACTTTAATAACCAATTTCATCAAATGCTAACTGATAGACTTGTTCTATGTAGGTAATCTTGTTATGTATCATGGTGACTACCCAGAATCAGAAGTACATTGGACATCAATTGAAAAAGTAACCCTGCAGGATATTCTGTGGTAAGATTTCTTGCAGCTGGCCTTTATTTGCCTGTCAACGCTGCCAGTTACCTTTACAGATGCAATGATTTAGTGAGAAGTAGTGAGACAAAGTAAGAACGAGCAGATTCCAGTGGGGATAGATGCCCATTATTAGAGCTCTCCTCTGACAGAGAATAATGAGGCTAGCTGCATTATGTAGGCCACAGAGATGGATCCTATAGAGCCTCTGCTCACCACATGAGGCTTGGACAGAAAAGAACTGCAAATATGCACTAAGTTCTGTTGTAAAGCTTTTACATGTCCATGTGTCTTTTAAAATCGGGTTTACAAGTGTTTGTGTGAGCTGAATGCATTTTTAGAAAAAATGTTCTGTTTTGAACCCCACTACAAACTTTTGCATGCATAGCTACCTGCTCCTAGCTTTTACGCCACAAAAACTGCAAATATGTTAACAAACACACCTTTTTTTTGTTCTTTGATAACCTTTTTCCCCTCCTTCTGTTCAGCCTGAAAACCTGCTACTCGCAAGCAAATGTAAGAAC
>JAOXNZ010000001.1:27677351-27717162 GCA_028566095.1 Kryptolebias brasiliensis | reverse complement strand
TTTTTGTTCTTTGATAACCTTTTTCCCCTCCTTCTGTTCAGCCTGAAAACCTGCTACTCGCAAGCAAATGTAAGAACGCTGCAGTGAAGCTGGCTGACTTTGGCCTGGCCATTGAGGTGCAGGGGGATCAACAGGCCTGGTTTGGTAGGTACAACACATACAGGAGTAAATTTCATATGCATGTTACAAGGGTTGATGACAAGATATTAAGGAATACATTTTCCTCAAAAATGTAATCCTATCCCTGTTTTGGACCTCTTAAATCAGAAAAATCTTATTTGGTCAGCTGATCATATTTGCAAGTGTAAGGTACATTACACTTCCAGCCCCAAGTAGAAGAAAATCCTTCAAATCATGATGCATTCACTGAACCACAGAACTAAAGGATCAAACTGTTGGATTTAGTTGGTTCTGTATATCCTTCCCTCCTTTGCTATCATTTTTAACCCCTGTTTCACTGTATATTGTATTACCTTTAGATTTAAAATAATTCTAATAAAAATAATCTGCTTTTTGTTTGTATTTATGCCATCTCGACCAGGTTATCCTGAAACAAGAGATGTAGTATTTCAGTAGGACCTTCTTCCTTTATTAAAAGCAAAATACGTACACACTAGTTTATGTTCCGAGTGTACTCGAGATTAATGTGCAAAAGAAAAAACACCAAGTTGGACGCATCTAGCAGTTGTAAGAGTTGTATTTGTCTACATCTCATTTTAGTCTCTAGTCCAACCCAGATACCAATCAGTGATTGTGTGTTTGTGGCATTCATCAAACGAGACATTCAGTACTCCTTCACAATACGGTGACTGTAGAGCCTGAAGAATTTCCTTCACAGTTTGGACCAACAGTTTAAGGCTTACTGAAGATTATCTTTTCATGCATGCTGATCCACAGAAAGCAGCAACACAATCCATTGCCCTGGGCATGCCAATCAATTGTGCATGTTTTTTTTTTCCTGCAGGCTTTGCTGGCACACCAGGGTACCTGTCCCCTGAGGTATTGAGAAAGGAGGCATATGGTAAACCTGTGGACATCTGGGCCTGTGGTGAGTTGTACTGGAACACATTCATTCATGCATAACATGCATATGGTATTTCCTCGATAATTACACACTAAAAGCAGAAACTTGACAGAGAATAAGTATATTTTTTATTTGTGTGTTTGTGTGTCTCAGGGGTGATTCTCTACATCCTGCTGGTGGGTTACCCTCCTTTCTGGGACGAGGACCAGCACAAGCTGTACCAACAGATCAAGGCTGGGGCTTATGATGTGAGTCTCCTCTTCCGCTGTAATGCCCTCCCTACTCCTCCCGCTGACCTCTTTCTTTTTTGGCAACTGTTATGTAACTTGGTCACCTCATTCATATTTCAGGGGGTGCAAGAGAGGGGAGCCTCACCATAGATCACATTGAACTTCATGCCAAATAAAGAGAGAACCTGACTGACTCTCTGGCAGTGATTCTGGGCTCACAGGACACACACTTCAGTGTTTATACCTAGACACAAATGGACCTTATGGGTTGATTGTTTCTGAACAAAATGCTGGGGGTCATGCTTGAACCAGCCCATTTGGTATTAATAAACAGTCCACTCACAGAGTGCTATCACAGCTAATATGTTGAAAGCACATATACTGGCTACATCCAGGGTTAAGATCTTGTTTAGGACGTGTTGCTCACTAGATTACCTATTTTTACAAAATTAAGAAGTTGGGGCAACCAGTGCTGGATTTATTTTTTCTTTTTTTTCTGTCACTCTAGGTTTTGTATTTTATATGAGTTATGTAGCTTTCAGCACTTGTTAAAGTTATGCAGAGCTTGACTTTAACACCAAAGGGAGTTATTTAGTTTTGGTAAATTGTCTGTTATGTGTCGACACAACCCTGGTTCTCATCACTTGAGTTTAGGAGCCTTTTTGCGTCTCAGGTTTTGATAGGTCAAAGTTCAGGAACTTAACAAAAAACCTCTGAAAATAATCATGTTATGGACAAAAAATGAGTGAAAAAGCAACCAGAGCATCCTAATACCATTTAGAAAGCCCAAAGAACCATTTCCTAAGTTTACTGCTCTCATGTGAAGTCACTATATTAAGACAAACAGCAACCACTGTGGTTTACTAGTGTAATTATTTTTGTTCAGTACTCTGTCAGAGAATGTGAAGCAGTTTTGTTTTGTCTGTTTCTCCAGTTTCCATCCCCAGAGTGGGACACAGTCACCCCAGAAGCAAAAAACCTGATCAACCAGATGCTGACGATCAACCCGGCCAAGAGGATCACTGCTCAGGAGGCCCTCAAGCACCCATGGGTCTGCGTAAGTGCTCCATCTTTGAGATAGACAGAACAACTTGATTAATACAGTATGAAGGACAAGAAAACCTAAGTTACCAGATTTCTTCATGTCTTATCGTCCTTTCCTCTTCTTCGCAGCAACGATCCACAGTGGCGTCTATGATGCACAGACAGGAGACTGTGGAGTGTCTGAAGAAATTCAATGCCAGAAGGAAACTCAAGGTCTGTTTGCGTGCTTTCCCTCTCCTACAGTTTGCTTTTCTTCTCTAATAAGCTCTCATGTGAGATAAAATTATAAAACAGTTTCTTTTTCTACTCATCTTTTATTCTTTAATGTCCTCTCTGATGTTTCGTGGTTGCTGAAATTTGTGAGTCTTGCTTTGATCACTGTGGTTGTGGATGTAAAGCTCAGTAAATAGATGCCATTTAGCATAAATTGGAAACTAGCTAAAATTGAGGTTCAAAGTTATCGTATAGAGTTTGTTCTTACACTGATTTATCGCTGACATTTTGTGTGGATATAACAGCTTAGCCATTGGAGCGTGACACTGTTACCCCGCTGCTTTTGGCCTCTCTTGGCACGGCTCAAATACCAGCTCATCGGAAGCTGGAAACAGAAACACAGGTGGCCGCAGGCAAATGTTGCACCATTCAGCTAACGTGCCATCAGCTTCAACCAATCCTCTCTGGCTTTTCACACTTAAAGATAAATGGACACTGAGAAGGTTGGACATTCGAGTTCACTGTTGACAACAGAAAAACAAAAACTGAAGACGTTTTAATTTCGTCAAAGCATTTTAAGGGAATGCAGTACTGTATTGTAATAAAATTAAAGGTGATGAATGGGATCACTGTGGTTTAAAATCCAGAAATGGCATTGGCTGTGGAGGTTGTGCTTTTTTTTTTGTTTTATTGGCTTGCTAAAAGAAATATCTTTTGAATATTTAGACATTTGAAGTCCCTGTATGTGCTTCATATGTTCCTGAACCTTTGTAGATGTTTTTATTTGAGCTCTACTTTTATTTAAGTGTGCTTGTTATGGTTATGAAGGAATGTTTTGTTTTATTTATTCAGATATTCACTGTATCATGAATATCCACAGCTCTTACGTGTTTGAATCTAGTTTCAATTCAGTGCTGTTTTATCACCTCAAGCTGTAAATAAACTTTTCACAGAAAAGTATGAAGATCAGCTGCTTCACTCGTCACTACTTCTAGCTTCCTTTCTTTTTTAGTCTTATTTTATCAGGTTCACACATTTTGTGTTGCACAGTTAGTCAGTATACATGTTTTCTTCATTTGTGGATTTTTGTTTGGCTTTTATTTTTATTTTATTATTGTTGTTAAACAATATTTTAGGCTAATTTTCCTACCTTGCCAGGATTTCTTTTCAGCTTTGCCTTTTGTTAATGTTAATGATAAAATAAGCTGTAAAAAGATGTAGGAACTTCAGTCTAACAACTTTCTTTTTGAATTTCTCTTTGTATTTTGAGTAACCTTTTAATTTGGAATCACGTCTTTACTGTTAATCAGTCACAGCAGACTCAGAATTTGGCACATTTAATCATGTGTCAACTGAACATCATTGATTAAAAGTTGTTTTTCCTTTGAGTTTTACTTATAATGATGTTCCACCTGCTGCAAGTCAAAAGTTTTAATTTAGAAGGAAAAATTCAAACTCTCGAACAATAAATGACTGGCGAGCACAGAATGTCAACATGATTATAGTTTCAATATTGTTAATGCTTTTCATGTTCTTTTTAGGGGGCCATTCTTACTACTATGCTGGTTTCTCGAAATTTCTCAGGTAAGGGTTTTATTGACTCATTAAAGCCTTGTTTAAATATATATATCTGTGAACTAGTATTAGTGAGTATTATCGTATTCAAGGGAGCAAAAATCTTTGTTCACTTCATCCATATTTGTTACTGTCTGTCTGGTGCACACCATCATGTTGATGGAATAAAAATGAATGCTAACTAAAAAGCAGGATATATGAATATTGCTTTAAAATCAAAATGATGGCTTGCACCTTTCTAAGGCAACTGTAGACGTTGAAGCAAATTTTTCTCCCTTGACCTTAGAGTATAGATTTTAGGGCATGTTATTAAAAGCAAAATCACATGATCATTTCATCTCAGCTCAGCTTCAGCGTTTCCCCTCAATTTTCTCAACAAGTTTTGCTTTTGTAACACTCAGATCTCCAATTCAGCGCACCATTGCTTTATTTAGCAAAATACCATTTAGGAACCGTTACTATACTTTTATTTTAATGTGTCAAAACTTCAGCAACCTGCTGATTGGACCAGAAGTGTTTTCTAAATAATCTGTTTACACAATGAAATTATTTGATAAATGCAAAGAATTTGTCAATTTTCCTTGTAAACACTGGTCCAAATAGTGAGAACATTTATGCCTGAGGTACAAGGTTTATTTAGAAGTAACTGAGCCACTTTAGTTTGGCTGAAGTGTAGGGAAACACTGAATTTGATCTGCAAGCTGAAGATGCATTTATGTCTTTGTTCCTGTCTTTGTATGTCTATATATTGATGTATTAGTTGTCTTTCTTTATTCTTAGTCTTTTTTTAACCTGTATTTTACAACTGAAATAGGAAAATGGTTTACTCTACCTCCTTAAAAACTTTCACAATTAATTACTGAAGTCAGGACTTATACTTTATCTCCCTAATTTATTACTACATAGATTCAAACATGAGCAAAAGTGACTCATCAGTTTTCCTGAATGAGGCATTTCCACCTGTGTTGTGGTCAGTGAAATGAAAACTTTTTGAAAATGGTGAATGTGTTTGCTGCTACAATACCGGATGTGCTTACAAGAACTTTTAAAACCTGGAAGAAGCTAATTTTTTTTTAATGCAAGTTGTTGAAATTCTGGTTTGAAAATAAAATACTTTCCAGAAGTAATTGCTTTGGAAGTTTCTTGATGATTGTTGAACTTCCTGTATAATAAACCATAAATTATAGGTCCACGTTTGTGTATAATATTTGTGTATTTTGTGCGTGTCTGTTTGTGTGCCAATGCTAACATGCTGCTTTAGTAAACATGACTCACAGTGGGCTTCCTGACTCTGTAAGCTGCCCAGTTGGAAACTGGCTGAAGATCTACTGAAAAGCTAACTTCCACGTTCAAAAACACACGCACTGACCCAGGTGTATAACTGGTCGTTTCACCTCTGTGAAATATCTTTTCTCACTCTCTTTCATCTTCTTAGGAACTGGTACTCCATTTTAAGTTTGAGGCCATCAGGTGAATGAGTAAGGGAATAAAAAAGAACTATAAAAATAAAAAAGAATATCAGCCTTCAGTGAGGGGATGTTGTTGCAGATTACATCAATATAAATGCCAACAAAAGTGCTTTTTGCATTTGGTTGCTGTATATTTAGGATACTTTGTGAATCATGTAATATATGGATGAGGTTAGCTGTACTGGCATACATGTTTTTCATTCTTTAATGCACTTCCTTTCTTGTAATCATACCGTAAAAGGTTACAAAAATGATTTTTGTTTTTGCTTGTTCAGAATAAAATACTGCTACCAATTTTTAAAACACACATTACTACATTTGCACTAAAGCCACCAAGACTATAGTGGCATATAGTCATGGGAAAATGAACGTCTGCTCTCCACAACAGAGCAGCTGAAAAAGAAAAGAATCAAGGTGTTGCAACGGTCCAGTCAAAGATCAGACCTCAACCTGATCAAAATGCTGTGGTCATTAATACATAATGACATGGTGGAATCTGTTGTGTGTTTTTGTACACTTGAGATTAGATTTGAATAATTGTAAAACTTGGTAAAGACCGGCTCATTTTTTTATTATGTCCTGATTTAAGACTTGATAATGGACTTTCTTTTCCCGTGGCTGTAATTTTTTCAATCACTCAGTTCTAACAGATATTGGCAGTTTCTAAGGTCAGCGAGCTCTATCAATATAACAGTCATTAACATCAGCTAAATTCTGCATCATTACCATCATCATCATACTAACATTAATGCTTTTCCTAAGGAAACACCTACGTAGTTGAAAGACAAGCTTTAAACAATGAGATAAAGATCAGATTGGTGTCTCTCCCTGACATTTTTCTCTCATGACCCTCTTGTCTGATCAGTGGATTCATGTATGACAGAATTTCTCAGATAATGTCACTGGTCTGTGTATATAAATGAATCCCTCTTCTCCTCACTAATGAGTCCTGTTTGTCTCCACTTTTTGTATCTCACCTCTTCTTTTACTTTCTGCTGACTGACTCACACCTTCCACATCACTTTCTATTCTCTCTTTCTGATCTTCACTCCATCACCTCTTTGACCCCTTCCTCCTTGTTGACCTGTAACTTGTTTTCTTCACGTGTGACTGGGTATTGGATTCTTAACAGTGGGCAGCAGGCAGACCACCACTCCAGCCTCAATGACAGCAGCCGCGGCAGCAGTGGCTGCAGCCGCCGGCACCACCGCAGGGCTGGTGGAACAAGGTAGCACGGTGGCTCATGCAGGGCATGCCACCCCTTTTCCCCTGCTCCTTTTCTGTACCCATTTTTGGATCTTTGAACTTCTTCTTTTAATTCTCCTTCATTTTTCTCCTCTACCCTTCCCTCCTCCCTGAGCATGGGAGTTCAGAGCATGATGGCTGACCACACGGCTAACTGTGTCCCATCAACTCATCAGATGCAGGATTAGCTATGTTTTCATCCCACTATGTGATCTAAATAGGGTTTCCTAGACCTTTTGGTTTATGTAATAAACATTTTTAATGCTTAAAAAATGCCATTAGTAAAGCAATTTTAGTTTCATGGTTGGAAAGCATGTATTTGATGTAGCATTTAGTTAAAACTTATGAAATATGATTACACTCACACGTTGTATAACCTTTTAAGTTACAGAACAGTAATTTTCTGACATACTATTGATACTACCACCAATGCTACTCCCTTTTTTATTGTTTTTTTGCCATTTTAGACATGCCCAACTGAGTTTTTCTTTCAGGTTTACATGTGTCCATACTATGTTGATGCTTGGTAATTAGTGTAAAATTTAAAGGATGAAAGCCCAGCTACTGCTGTCAGCACATCTTTCACCTCCTGTCTGAGATCTGATGGTGTGGCTTCAGTGCCTAATCACTGCTCTGTCATCACTCTGGTTCATCCTGTCACCTTTATCTTTAGACGCGGTCTCAGAGCATGGCCTTGGTCCAGTCAGACTGCTGTCCTGTCCCTCGTTTCTCAGTCTCTTCCTGCCATCTCATCCCTTTAAGACCCCTGTTTTTCCCCATTCTCTTTCCCATCTTCTTACATTTTTCTCAAATCTTCAATGTCTTTTACGTCACCCACTTCTTCAATTTTTCTCCCACTTTTTGTGTTCGCATCATCGTCATTTCATATCAAAACTGTTCTCTTCACTCCTATTTCCCCTCTCTTTTTTTTCTCTGTTGGACAATGAAACTGGAAAGTTCAAACCCAGTAACTTAAAGGATGGAACTGCCTGAGAGCTGTCGGTGAATGCTGCATGGGGCACTGGACTGGTGCATGCGATGCCACACAAGAGATTTTTGATGCATGATGAACACTGCAAACAATGCAAGGCTGGGCTTGCTCACATAGATTCAAACTTTTAAAGATGTTTCTTTACTTTGTCTTGCAATGGTGCATATTGATTGTTCTTTGAACTGAGATACGGCTCTTTTTTTAGTCTGCTGCATAGACATGTTACAAGATTTAGAAATGACTTTGCAAGCTGATTGTCCTCTTAATGTGTTTATACTGAATGTGAGCCAAACCTTCTGATACTGTAAAATTATAGACTATGTTAACAGAAATGTGATTTCAGCTAAATTTTTCTCTGATCAGTGTAATTGAGGTTCAAGCTGGAAAAAAAATTTGTAGATTAAAGAAACTCATTGCAAAGTATGAAATCAAATATCATAAGGTTATCCTGAACTATATAAAATAGGGCAGTTTGAAAGAGCTTACTCCAGTAGTTTTCCAGATATGTTGAATGCAATTCTAGAATATGGGTCCACACTCAATGTAAACAAAAAAGTTGTCTGAATCTGTCTAAAACCAAGTGTAAGTTTGAGTCACATGATTGACCTGCATCAGACCTGGGCATTTTAAGGCCCGCGGTCCAGTTACGGCCCGTTGGGCATCCCTGTCCGGCCCGCTGCCCCCCAGTAAAAAATAAAAACGTATTTTGGTGTGCATGTGATGCAGCTGTCAAAGGTCAAAGGTAAAAATATGAAATAAATATTTCATTATAAAAAGAGATATAATGAGAAAACGTATAATGAGTCAAGATTAAATTTGAGTCATTGCTGGTTCGGCCCTCCAACACATTTCAGATTTTTCATGCAGCCCCCTGAAGAAATTAATTGCCCACCCCTGACCTGCATCAAGCTGGTAATCGTCTGTGTAAATAAATAAATGAACATGGTGGAATCGGACAAGCATAGAATCGCTGAGAAGACATTTTGGCAGAAATAAACGAGTAAATCTGCTGTTAAATGTAAAAGAATAAAGAAAGGTCGAGTAAGACATCCGTCAAGAATAATTACCAGGGTCAAGCAGGATGGTGGCGTGCCATAAAGACAGCTCTGCATTCAAACACATGCAGCTTTTGCAAAACTTCTTCTAGACCAGTAAATTTATTGTTTGACCTATTTTCAGTCACTTTGGCTCTTTCCATAAGTAAACAAACACATGTGGCAGTTGGCATCCGGTCACAAATTTTGCTTACAAATGTTTTATTTTAAGATTACATCAACCGTTGATAAGAGAAAAATATTGTGCAGATTAAGTTTACTAGTTTATGATTTTTTTTTCTGTCCAGTCTTCATGACTTTGCAATGATTGTCTTTAAGCAAACAATAAATATTTAGGTTTTATAAATGTCCACAGAGACAAAGTAAAATAATTTCCTTGGGAACCAGAGGACTTGGAGGCTGTTGTTTAACTTGTCCTGGATCAAAATGTCTGACCCTGCCCTTGGTGGAAAGTCCCAACACAGTAACAACAGTTTGTCTGATGTAATAAGTCTGTAGAGGAGAGTTATTGAGTTGTCACATTGCACTGCACTGTTTTATCTTATGTGTTTGGTTTTATTCCTTGTGAGTCCATAAAGGCTTGTTAAGAGATACTTTAGATTTGCCTGTTTGCTGTTTGCGTGCATTCTGAACCAAAGTTGACTTATTGATTATTCAAAGTGGACTTAGTCCCCTTTAGAACTGAGACACAGTCTACATGATAGCTCGGTAATTTTTACTGATAAGTTTTAATATTACTTCACAGGTTGTCCAAACAAAACGTCATGCTTTCTTTAATGATTTGCAAGCTGTCTTGTCTGTGCAAGGCCTTGTTGTCAGGCACAAAAGACTTAAAGATATATTTAATACATTGACATAAAAAGATGGAATGTGGCCCCGCCAACTCCCCCATACAACAATGCTGTTTTTTGTTTGCTTTTTTTGTATCAAATAACTAATTACTACTAAACCTATAAGAAAAATGAATACTTAAACATACAATGCAACAGCAAGGTAAGTCACCACCTTGAAAAAAATGATTTGAGGTGTATTTTTATGTCTTAGTCCCATTCATTTACTTGGACCTAAACTTATACTGCATCCAACTTGTTAAAGATCTGGTAGTAATATTTGGCTAGCTAAGCTCTCTTGCTCAGCTGAATATCATCCAATCTGAATACAGAAACTGAGCAGAACTAAAACCAGTAATTCTAAGCAAAAGGCTGTAGCAACACCTTAAAATCTTTCTCAGCAAACTTTTTTTTTACTTTGTCATATTAAAAAATATTGCTTGAAACATTTTCTCCAGTAACCTTTTAGGGAAAAAAACCCATCATTCTTTATTTGATAGTAAGTGTTAAATTAAATTGTAAGATTTCCATCAGAGACCAGTGGTTCACAAGTTTTAAAGTATTTTTTCTCTTTTTGATACAGTCACTGTGAATGAGAACCACTGGTTTGAACCACACAAACACAGGAAGGTCTAGGAGAGTTTTTAAGACTTGAGTAGTGGCTGTGTCCTTGTTTTTGCAGCCCACTGGGACTCCACAGTCCTCGTTGTGTCCCTCAGCCTCCACGAGGCTTCAATCAAATATTTATAGCGGACTGCCTCCCCAAATCAGCCTCACAAGCTTACTGGAGGCCTTGTTCCATTCTGCAGATTCATACAAAAAGGCAATCACCATCTAGTTGAAACTCATGCTGCATTAGTACAGTAAATGCTGACCTTTAATCTGTCCCAGTTTTTAAATTTCGAAGTTTAGAAAAAGTTATTGAGGCAGTCTTGCACCTGAGTTCTTCCCTTTAATAGAAACCTGTTCCAGTTTGTTGAAGTGAATCCAGGCCCATCCTTGCTCTGGTGTTGCAGTGATGCATCTTGCTATTTTTTATTTTATTTTTTTAGAGAGTTTTTACCAGTCATACTTTTGTTTTAATCTCTTCTTCCTCTCTCCTCTCGCTTCATGTGTAATTTGTGGCAAGGTAAGGAGTGCCCCTTCAGTTTGAAATAACCTGCGGTATATTTCCACTTTTCAGGTTTCCTAAGAGAGTTCCTTGCAATGCTTTGTATTCAAAAGCATCTTTAGTTTGTATCTTTGACAAAAGTAATGTATAAAAATCACAGTGAAACCCTCTTATTAGTTTCTTTCATCCTTCCCTTACTTTTCCTCTCTTTTCTCATGTCCTCACCTCTTCTGCCAAGCCATGAGAAAGTATGAGAGAATAAACTTGACACTTTTATGACCCCATTTTCGTTTCCTCAGTAACAAGCAGCCTTTGGAAGGAGATGGTTTAGCTCAACAATAAACCATTCATGCCACTTTCCCATCCCTTTGGACTATATGCTCCTTATTTATCACTTCCTTTTGCTTTTCCCTTGACTGCTGAACATGAAAACTTACTTCAAGCGTGAGATCCTTAATCGCTGAAGCAGAAATGAAAGCTAGGACAAAAAGTGGCAGATATATGTTGTACAGACCCTGTCTTCCCAGTATTGTTCTTTTTTTATTAATTTCTCCCTTTTTATAAAAGTGTAAATATATATTTTTGTAAGGATATTTGATGTTTATCTTCCTAAACTGGTTTTATTATGAATGGACCTCTGTTCCCCACATTAAAATCACTGTTCCATGGAAAAGCTTATTGAATTTAAGCTCATGTTCATTGAAATGTATCATGTTTGGAAGTGGACTTAAGAAAATCAGACTGCAGCTAGATGTTCAGAAGGAGAAGAAAGAAGGGAAAGAAGAGAGAGCAAGGGAAAGGAAATGATTTCCATAAATAGTGTTTTTACATAACTGGCTGGATGCTGATGCGATTGCATCTGATTAGACTTGAAATTGCACTCAGCCACTGGAAGAGTCCCAGTCAGGACTTTGTCTATGGAACTAAATCAGAGATGACTTGACACTTTAACTGGCAGGTCAGGTATTATTCATTAAAATGTACCAACTGCAGTATGTAACAGACAGATAGCTCTTGATCAGTTGGGATGTTTGTTTGTTTGTTTGTTTTCAGTTGATATCAAGTGGCTCAACATGCCTCAGACATAAACCCTGTAAATTATTTTTTCTAAAACCTTTGAAACTGTTCACAAGGAACAATTATTTGAGTGCCATACCATATTTTGTGCTCTCTTGCAAAGTCTTCATAACATAAAATTAGTTTTTTTTTTTTTTTGTTACATTATTTCATGTCTTCTGTTTGCCATTCTTACATTGGTATCTGGTCCATTGATTAAAAAAAAAAATGCTTTTTCAAATTTTGAATTTGACCAATCAGAGCAAACTGGACTTTTTTGAATGAAGGCAACTTCCATTGGCCCTTGTTTACTGTCAAGGCACTTTATGTGCAATTCCCATGCCCACTAGGCTCTTTTTCTTCAGTATTTTCTTGATACCAACAAGTCTGAGTGCTGTTTTGATACCAACTCTTAAACAATAAAAAAGGCACTATTTTGCACATCTATTCTTCAACAACATTGTCCTCAGTCTTTATCTTCAACAGTCTTCACCAGCATTACAGAGTCTGGCCCAAATTTTGAGCCATTTGGAGTGAACATTTAAATAACACAGACAGTAGCAGTACCTTCAATGTGAAATGTCTTGCAGACCATCTCCTGTTGTTTGTTCACTGTCAAATCACTTTTGTGAGGGATTAATTCATCAGTAGACTGAGTCTACTTTATTATTCTCCTACAGTTCTTCCTCATCCCCTCCTTTATTAGCTTTCATTAGAGAGCAGACTGAAAGCTAATCCTCTTTAAGGCCTCCACAGAGTTCTCTGAGGTGGGCTTATTGTTGGGTTTACAGGGCTGCCATGTGAGTCGTTTCAGCTTTCTCCTGATCCCCCAGGGGACACTGTTTTAAGACTTGATGTGAAAGAATAATTTCTGATACTTTTTTGTTTCACTGACGACAACATCCTTGTATTGATAAAATATAAATCACCTGTTAATAACTCCAGAGCAACTGTGGCTTTTCTCAAAGCAGGAAAAAAAAACAATCTGAAGTAGGATTTGTGTTCTCAGATTTCTCTAAACTCTTATGCACCTTTAAGACTTTGGTCTTACAACTTAGCATTTCAGCTCTATGAAGTTTTTATCCATTTCAGTTCAAGCAACTAAATAAAGCTCTGCATCCTCAAATACATCCAGTTTTGCCTGTGAAAGTGCGGCTTAATTAAAGTACATCCTGTTTTGGACAGAAGCAACATCAAGGCAAGTTGTATGACTGGTAAATGAGTCACTTGCTCAAACTGTGCAGGATTATGAAGGTGGGAGCGTTTCTTTACTGGAAGAGTCACTTTGCAGCAACTGTAAGTGTAAGATGCTAAGGTGCCCTTTCTCTGTCTGCCTCAGGCTACCCGAGTTGATCATTACTTTCTAAAAAAGACAGCGTTACTACAAAAGGTCAATCAAGAACTCCGTTTTACAAAGTCAAATGAATGTAGTCTCTGAAGGTTTCAATGTGGGTTAAAGATGTAGCAAAGTTAAAGCTGATGAAAAACACTGTTTGACTGTTTTTTATGTTTGTCACTGCAGCAGCCAAGACTTTGCTGAACAAAAAGGCAGATGTTAAGGTAAGACTTATCATATGTCTTAACTCTTCCTTCATGTACTCGCTTACATTTCCAGGGTTTCACATTCTGCCTCCTCTTTCTCCTTGTTGGTTTTTATACTGTAGTATTTGCTTCTTTTTTATGTTGCTTCAATCCTTTATGCCTAGAACAACTTCTTTGTTTTATAGCATTTGTTAGATGTCTTTTCTTGTGATAAATGTTTAAATTGTTTGTTTTTGGATTGTGTGCTTCTGAATGAGGGCTGCTGGATTTTACTGCTCAGCCATTTTGAAAATTAAGGGTTTTCTTGGAAAGTTTTGTTTAAAAACAACAGCCCTCATTTGAATACACATCAATGGACATGTGTCTGTGTGCAATTTGTATGTTTAGTGTTTCCGCTCTTGTATCAGCCTGCATGTTGCTTTCCAGTGCTCAAATCTCAAGCAGTACATGCATCTGAAAGCACCCATTATTTTGGTCTGGCGTTATTCAGCCCATTGCCACCTCTCTGCATCTCCATTATTAAATGTAACCATCTGTTAGCTCTCCTTGTTTCATCACTTCTACTCCTTATCGCTCAATCTCTGCCTCTTCCTCCTCTTTCAGTGCTTCCTTTTCCTCCTCACCCCATCTGGTCTTTAACCCCACATTCCTTCTCATTCTTTAATGAAGATCTCTCACCATCCCACGTTTACACAGACACACTGCAGTAACACATCCCACACAGCTTCCATCAATGCATGCATGATAGCGAGTGACAAAGCATGGAACATACTGTTCAGAGCCGTGCATCATGTTAGGTGGAGTTTTGTGCACATGGAAGAGGGCCTCCAGGTGTGTGTTTGTGCCTGAAAGTGCAAATATTGGTGTGAGCATGCCATCACATGGAGTATGTGTAAGCGTGGGTGTCCATGTTTGCGTGTTGGTGTGAGTTTGTGTGCGTGAATGCCCCCCACCCCCACCCCCCTTCTCCTTGCTTGTTCGATTCAGCAGGGAATGTGACTCCGGTTCCAGGAATAGCTGCCAGTCTGGACCCTGGAAACTCAGACGACAGAAATAGACGCTTGCTTCCCTTGCGGCGCACTCATCGCCTAGCAACAGGCTCCCCACACACTCGCCCCAAAGCATTTCTAAAGCCATCCTCTTCATTTGCTAATGTCCCCGCTTTCCTCTTTTTTCCTCCTCTTTCTTTTTCTTGAATCTGCTTCCTCCCTCCTTGTTTTTGCGGTTCTCCAACCTCCACTCATCGTCCTCCCATTCTTTTTGTTTTTTTTCTGCTTGTTCATCGATGGCACCTGATGCTTTTCAGCTGTAGCACCTGCCCACGCAGGTGGTCTCTCTTTGGCACTTGTTACCCACCATCTTTAGCCTCCTGTGCCGCCAGCTCCTCCACGAAACAACTTCACTCAGCATCTTAGGCAGGGATGATAAGTTTGACAAGCTGTGTTCATATTTAATTTAAAAATAATATTAAATGCAGCCTATGTTTACTTAAAGGTTTGGGTTAGAAAAACTGAAACAAAACAATGCAACAAATTTGGCCTGAATTAAAAAAAAATTAAAATTAAAAAAATTACCGGTTACAGTATTTTTGTTCCCTAAAAGCAGTAAGTTTGTCATGATTATAAATTTATGGTAAATGCTAGTTTTCTCCTTTAAGGTGCCATTTTGCTTCTTATCACTCTTATTGTCCTTAATGAAGAGCAAAGCAACAGTTTTAGTGATCTGATTTCTACTTGTAAATTTTGGACCTGATGACGTCATTTTCAACATCTTTGCTCCTCTTCATCTGTTTCCACAATACTTCCTTTGCATTAGCTTCAAAATCTTCTTTCTCTGATGCACCTGATCCATCGTCATCTTCTTCCTTGTCCAATCAGTCTGAAAAAGTCCCCTCTTCGGGAATGAAACCTGCATTGATCATCAAAGTGAACAACTTTGGGTTTGGACTGTTTTGGTGCCAGCATATTCACTTGTTTTCATTGATTGTTTTATTTTCTTCCAATCCCTCCTTCCTCTACCATCTCCACACTCATCAATAACTTCATCTCATCATTTGCCTGAGGACAGAAACGCAAGTCCAGCTCAACTGTCCAGTACATGGTGAGCATGCTAACTAAACATTTGTCCAGTCACTCCTTTTTTTATCCTTTTGTTCATTTGGTAACCTTCACTTGCTTCATTCATCTTTCCTTCACTTTCATTCTGTTTTATAGCTAGTGTCAGTACTCCTTCACGTCACTGGAGTGTTATGTGCTAAATATACACCTTTTTTAATCTAACAGCATTAAGTTGTTTTTAAAATGTTGCATTAGTAGACAGGAAGTAAAAGCCTTTGTTAAGAGTTACAGTACATAAACTGAGTGCAGTTTGTTTCTGAAATGCATCAGGTGCCATTTATCGTAAGGAAATTGATATATGCAGAAAGTTACATTTTACCATCTTTGCTTTATGAGGATCCTTCTACAGCTAACCAGGAAGCTGCGCCACATCTCTCAGATTCAGAATATTCTTGTTTTAATACAGACTCAGAAGATGCATAAAGTCATGAACTAAAACAGTATAGGTAACTGCTTCTGGGTTCAATTTAAGAAGCTTCATCCCAAACCTTTTTTTAACTCTAAACTCGAAATGAAATAAACAGCTTGTATGAAGATAAAAACATAAAACAAGTAATCTTTTTTTCTGATTTTTTTCATCTCTTTTAGACTTTTTCCTTTTTCATCCTTTTTGTTCACTGCTCTCGTTTCCAACCTGGGAAACCACTTGTGAATTTTACCCACATTATCTTTTATGTTATTATCAACATGTTTGGTCTCTTCTTATCTTATGACCTCCTTTTTTTATAATAAAACATCACAAGTTTGCTATCATAATAATGAGTATAACTACTGTCTTTATGACCTTTTTATGCCATGAAAAAGTTCATCAAAGAGGTTTTCTTGCAACAAACATGCATGATGGAAACGTTCAAGCCCTTGATACAAGTTCATCCTTTTAATGCAACCTAGATGAGGAAACATTTTCTAGCGTGGAGTGTTGGATGAAGACTGGTTTTGTTTGTTGAGTGTCTGTGAGTGGGGGTTTTTGTTTGGGAATGGCTTTGTTTGAATGTAAATATATACGTGCCAGCTTTTTTTATGGCTGTTCAGTGTTTTGGGGGTTTTTATGCCTGTATGTCCTGACCTTTTCTCTCCAACTATTCTCTCCTGAATAAGTTCAGTTGCTTATAAATGTCTAGTTCTAGTTGGCATATTAACCCATAAATGCACATCAGACACACAACTTGACTTCCTTTCCATCCTTTAGGTCAGACACCATCGACAGATACTTTGTGATTGTGCACATTACAAGACTTCCTTGATAGTAAATGTTCAAGTTAATCAGTTTTCATGTATTCTTGACTAGGGCTGTACAATTTGTAGAAGAATTATTGCAATATCAGTGAGCGCAATATCAATATTCTAAAGGACTGCTTAGACTGCCATTAATCAAAAGTCATTGTATTTTAAGTACCATGCATGTTAATAATATATTTTAGTCAATCCTCTCATTGGCCTTGATGCCCACACCTAGTTTAGATCCGTATTTCTCAACTGGTGGGTCGTGACACAAAAGTGGGTCACAGACTGTTTTTAGTGGGTCGTGGGCCTAAAAACCCACAATGTTCTTATTGTTATGCCAGCCTTATGGGTAATGCTTGAATAAGTGACTGAATAATTTTAACAAAACATTGTTATATATTAAATGTGTGGGTACTTGGGTAAAGCTATATATTTTGAGTCTTTGTGAAACTACTTCTCAGTAGTTGGACTGTTTTATTTAATGTTTGTGCTTGAAAGCACTGTGAGTTAGTTAAAAAAGGGTGCAATTTTTGTTTTAAATAAAATGCAGCTAACTTAGCGTAAAAGGGAATATTTCCCTTTTTATCATCGCCGCTTGCTGTTCATATGGTTTGTCATTAAACTTGTCTTTTGTGTTAGCATATTGTGATATTCTATTCTACTATATCAGGGTTCAAACTGCACAATTTCTTTATTCAATAAATTTGAGAAGTTGAAAATCGCCCTCGATTTGGGTTGCAGCTTGTTATTAAGGGGTGATGGTGGGTCCCAAAGCCAGACCAGTTGAGAACTGGTTTAGATAACAGTGATGACAGAAGAGTAAGTGAGGAGTGAGGAAAATGTAGGTTTATCACAACTGATATCATCATTGCTTTATTAATTGCAGGTTTTGCCAATATTGTGCAGCCCTAGCTTTTCAAATTGGGATGAAAATGCCTATGTAGTAAGAGCATTGTTCACTTGAATAGCATGTGAGTCAGGTTGCGTTTTCTCACCTTTTCAACTGATTTCTCCCCCTGTTTCATATCATCGCACCTACATCACACTAGTCGAAGGCATTAAGTAATCTGTGACTTCTCCTGACCTCGCGCTGATGAGTAGGAATTGTTGTAAGATTTTATGTAACGGTAGCCGACTTCTAAAAGTGACTCACTTTGATGATTCACTTCCACACCCAGTGTTCTGCCCCAGTTATTTATTTTTTTCTAACAAATTTAATGTAGATTCAATGCAAAATTATTATGAGCAGTAGAGGAGGGAACACTTTTTGATGTGCCGTCTTCAAACGAGCATTTCATCGAGGCGGTTCATTACAGCCAAAAGGTATCGGTGAATGGTTGCTATGTGTCATCCTAAACAGGGGACGTCACTGGTGACAGTGAGATGATGTCACCCCCTCCTCTGTGCTTTACCGCTCACAATAACAGAGCAGTTTATTAAATATAACCTTTAAGATAATGTTTAATTTTTATCACTGCAGCTGCTTCTCACCTTCTGGACTACGCACTGTTCATGATATGATGATATGCACCTATTTTTATCTTGCTATGCTTGTGAGGTCGTTCGCTTCATATTATGTTTCATATCTTAATATGGAGATTTTCATCACAGGGCAAATTTTAAAAAGAGAAATATTTACAGCCAAATACTTGTGTGGCTTATAAAGTAAAACAAATTTCATTCAGGAAGCTCCCACCTCATAAGCATCAAGTTAGAAACTCAGTGTTTTTTGTTTGTTTGTTTTAGAACAAAAAATAACACACAAATACACGTGCATGGACACACACTCTTGTTGTTGTTAACACTCTTGTTGTGTCTCCTCCCTTTTCCTCTCCTTTCCTGCACAGCCCCAGACAAACAGCACCAAAAACAGCATAGTCACCAGTCCCAAAGGAAACATCCCTTCACCTGCTCTGGTATTTACCTCCTAACCCCTCTTCACCTGTGTGTGGGTCTGTCTCTCCTTCTATAGCCTGTATTTCCCTAAAGACACCTATCTTTACCCAACCCTGCTTCTCAACCCTTCGTCTTGTGTCGGTTTTTCTTCTCTCTTCTGTCAGTTGTGGGTAATCTTTGCTGAGTCGCTACCATGGCCGCAGCGGTCGGTTAGGTCTTAAATCAGCAGGTAGTGTCAGGAGGCATTTCCCCGTGGCAGGTGGAGATGCGACTTGACTTGCACTCAGGTCGAAATTATGCTGCTGTGCCTTTTTTTTTTTTTTTTTTTCTTGTTTTCTAAAAAAAGACCAGACACCACATGCCTGCCGGGACTGTCAGTGCAATTTACCCCCTTCCTCCTTCAGCAAAACAGTTCCCCATTGTGTGAATCCAAAGGTATTCAGACCCTGGATTAAAAACACACCAGCCGTTTCAAGAGAATTCCTTCACTTTTGTTTATGTTTTAAAACTTTGAGGAATGTGATGGATTGAAATGGAAATTTAAATGTCAATGAGTTTAGAAATGTGAATTTTACTTCATAGCATATCTCCAGGAGAGATGTGTTTGCGTTGAACCCTTCTCTTGATCTGCATTTATATTCACATTTACTGATGTGGATTTTTCCATCTGTAGTTATTTTACTGATTAGCAACCATTTTAACCTGTTACAAATAGATCTGACAACTGTCTAATGATCATATCCCTCAAACTGTACCTATCTTATGAGTTAATTCTGACCAATTAAAAAAAACATTGCAAAGGGTTTTTTAATAAACGCTACATCTTTAAAAAGCCATTCGTTTTTGTCTCCTACGAGTAAGCCATAATTAGATGTAATTCATAACTGCATTGCAATGAAAGATGGATAGATTTGTGAAGGCTCCTTTGTGGCTGATAAAGTCAACAGAAGTTCAAACTTTAACTGTTGATAAGATGGAGATAGTTATTGTCATTTTTGTGAAAAAGAAGGAAAACTCGAGCTAATATCAGGAGAAAGTTGCTGTTTTTGCATCTAAATTTTATGCAAAACCCCTTAAAGTTTTTTGAGTTCATTAAATATTAACAGCTTATTGTCATTTTCCTGATATTGTTTCCTTGCGTCCAAATTTGAGCTTTATAGTCTTTTTGTTTTAAAATGATTGTAGTCTGACCCAAGCATAGAAGTAATATACATTTTTTTAAACATAATGTGATTCCTTCAGCTTGTTTACAAAGTAAGCCCAGAATGTTTCCAATATTTTGTTTTGAATTATAAAGTCAGAACTACACATAATAGACTGTTCATGTTAAGAATCTAGGCAGTTTATAATTCTGCAGTTTTTCAATTTGAAAACCGAGCATCCTCCAAGGTTTACTTCCCATAAATTTGCATCCAGTGATGCAGTTGCTACTATAAATGAAAAAAAAAAACGAGCAATAATTACTACAACCTTCAGAAAATAATGCATTTATTTTTGGTATTTGCAGCACTGAACTCAGAAAATATATTCCTAGAAGTCCTTTTTATGTTTAAAGACCTTCAACCTGTTCTTGGACTCCCGTTATTAATGAATGTTAAGTCCAACGTCAAATGGGGGGAAAAAAAATTTCCTACAAAAAGCCACAAAACATATAATGAGCCACATTTCTACAAATGAGAGGAGCTCGGTTCTCAGGCTGTATTTTTAGCCAGTACTGTAGTTGATGAGATTTTTAAATGAACTTTTTCTCTTTTTAGCTTCAGTTCGTTATGCAGCATCATATCCTTTTATATCGTCAGGCCAACAGCCACGCTCAGTCATAAAATCAGTGACAACTGAGTTCCAAATGCCGCACTTACAATCTCATCAACTGCGACATGTAACACAGCTGAGCGTGTAATAATAATCTGAAATGTCTTCTTGTCTGTTGAGTCAAAAACAAAAAGCAACATGTGCAGCCACACGAGCGTGCTTTAAAAACAGACATGTTTGCACTGTGTGTGTGTTATTTTGTGTTTGAGGTTAGGTTTTGCATCGTATTTAACGTAGATTTACCTTGCTTTGTTAGGTTTTTTTTTCTGTGTTAAATTGGTTGGTTGCATTCCTGTGCTAAAGCATTTTTGTGCAAATGTAGACTGAAGCTGAAAGTAGAGGAGGCTTTTTCTCTCATCCTTGAAGGGAACTGAGAGTGGGAGGGCGGCTGCAATCTCTATTCTGCTGCCAGGGACTTGAGCTAGTTAGTGTTTAGCTATTTGGTACATTAACTTATTCTTTTAAGAGCAAGGAGACACAGACTGCCATCACCAGAACTGACCCTGATCTTCTGACCTGGAAGCAGTGGGGTCAGGTGAAGGATTGTGCAAACATGCACTTGTATATATATATTTAAATTGCTTTTATTTTGACTCCTGTCTGAATTAAATGATTTGGTTTAATTTCTCTAATGTGAGGTCAGCGGTAAACCCTTCCCCCATCTGATGACACGATACCATCAGCACTCACACCCTCCTAATGAGAAAACCCCAGGTACTTTGTTCTCACTCATCATCGTCTTCCAAGTTGCCATCAGTGCCAGTTTCCCTGGGAGACGGTTGCCCTGACAACACCAGGAGCATCACCAAGAGAGACAGCTAATGATTGGTCATCACAGAGGTGTCACTTCCTGAGGGAGAGAGAAGTGCTGCGAAGGATATGCCGGGTGCTGATGGCTTCTGATTTACTCTACTCGAAGTGGAGACTGTGGACAACTGTAGAATAGGGAGGGAAAAGTATGAATCAGGAATCAGAACCTGCTGTAACAAGAAGGGAACATTATCTGGTAGTAAGACGCAAAGGTCAAGTACTAGTGTGTGAAAGGAGCCACTAAATGTGCTAACAATGCAAGATGGACTTTTTAAATAAAAAGAAGGGAAAGGATACTTGATAGTAATAAAATAAGATGAAAGAACTGGCTGTTTTTGTGGCTTCCTGTGCTCTGAGTGGAGTTGAAAGTTTAGAGAAAAAACAAAAAGTTAAATTTATTATTTTGTGTCATTAAATGGCAATCTCTGTGGACAACAAGCAGCCGCCACTTCTGACAGATATGTGTTTTTATTTAGAAAGGAAACCTGAAAGGATGCCAGCCTCCAGCCGGCAGTGGTGGCATCGTCTGTTGAGATGAGCGTGAAAGAACACTATGAGTCGTTTTCATCTTGGGGGGATCGCAGTGTTTTTTGCCGGCTGTGCCAGCGCCTTGCAGGACGTCCGGGCTCTTGTTTATCTATGTCACAGCACGCTTTATGCATATTCTATGAGCTGGCTGATTTGTCTCTTTTGATTTTTAGAATTCACATGATTCAGTGCATATTTGCATCGTCTAGGACATGGAGGGCAGTTCAGGATTATGCATGCCCAGCTGGCTGGTTCAGAAAAAAAAGACTTGCTCTTATACAGCAAACGTCTAGGTACATTAAAGTCTTAAAAAGTTTTTAGTGCAAGTTTATGCACTTTAGGCTCAGTAAGTAAATCTGTGAATAGGTATTTTTATTCATTTTGTGGAGAAATGTGTGTTTATAAGAGAAGATCTTGTTTGGAAAGGTGTGCTTACTGTTGGTGGAAAGGTGAAGTTTAGCTGATTCTCTGATATGATAACAGTTTATGTGGTGTGCTCTCTGCAGACGTTTTGGTGCAAATTTTAGCACCGTCTCTGTTTGTCTGCAGGGAACAGTACTGACTTCAAATTATAATTTTCAGCTCATCCACCCACTCTGTTGCTCTGCTGGGGGGGGTTTCAACCTCCTCTGCCAACCTTTACAAACACTTTCTATTCATCCAACATTCATGTTTCTCTTTGTATTCTTTTCTTTTTTAACTTTTAATCATTTCTTTCTACATTTATGTCAAATTCTGCTCACTTTCTTTCCCTTTCTGTCTTACTTTTCCTTCATCTTCTTCCGCCTCCCCTCCTCTTCCTCCAGGAACCTCAGACAACTGTCATCCATAATCCAGTGGACAGGACAAAGGTATTCTTCATCCCCCCAGTCCTAAGCCTACTCTTCATCCTTCTTTGTCATTCTCCTCCTCTTCCTTATCTTCTCCTGTCCTTCATATCTTTTTTTAACATGCATCTGTGCAAGTGCTCCTTTGCATTGACTTTTTGTTTGTGAGTCTTTATAGATATTATCTTACTCCTTAAATAAATGTGATATTACAAACAGAACATGGTTTGGACTGTTGACAGATTTCATCTCTTGTTAATGTCCTCTACAGTTTTAGAGTGTAACTTAATTTAACACTTCTGTAAATCCAAATCACCTTTGCAAGTGCATTTGTAATATGCTAAAGAATTTGAAACGGGCAAACATGGTATCAGAAGCTTAAAAAACTATGATCCTCTAGCTTTGATGTAGACTCAGTTTATTAGTCAAAAACTTGTAACAAAATGTGACACAGGATGTTACAATACAAAGCAGTTATTAGTGATCTAACAGCAGAAAGGCCAGCTGAACATCTGTTTTGTTTGTTTATTTATGTAAATTTCTGGTCAGGGACTAACAGCCAGCCAGAGATTTTCTGTTATCCTGTATCGTGTTCAGTGACTCTTTTTAAACATCTCAGTTTCATCCATTAACTTCCTCCTCATTGCATATTCATTAGGAGTTAACTAATATAGGCTGACATTGATTATTAAGCATAAAAACCAGCAACTAATAATTGGAAGTGAGATAAATCAAGATAGTTGTCTAAATTTAGAATAATGCAAACAAAAACCTTGTTAAATTGACCTTATTATGATAGATATAAATAAACCATCAAAGTGCATTATCCAGGTTTGTTTTGTCATTTTGTGAAACTAGGACATTTGTCATGCTTTCATAATAAAAATGGATGATGTGTTTGTTTTCTTTATGTACTAACTTACCTTTGACCCACAAATTGATCCAGTTTATACATGCGCTCCGTTGGGCATGTGACACAGCAGGCCTCAGTTTGGACAAATTAATATTTGTCACACATCAACCAATTAAACACGGGGCACATTTAGACCACTCTGTAGTGAAGAGAAGCTAAATTAGTGAAATTTAATTAGTTTTATTGAATTTCCAATCTGTTGAAAACAAACAATAATGATGAACATTGGACTTGATCTTCAGTGCAGGTTAGCTAAGATGTGATGCATTACATTTACCTTGTAGGAGAATGTTTGTATAATCTGTGCAACAGCAGAGCACAAAAGGAACCATGGCATGGCAAAGAAAAACAAACCCACAGCATTCATCTTATTACTTTTTAAAGTAACAATATATCTGAAAATTGTTCAAATCTAAGTTTGACATCAAGTTGGTCCTTCAGCATGTTTGAATTAAGGAATATAAAGCAGAATGAGCATGAATATATCTGTTAGAGTGGTGATAGTTAAATAAAATAATTCAGCAAAGATCAAGTAAACAACAGTTTACACAACTTGGTATTCATTAGTTTTTGAAAAAGCTTCCTTAAAGACAGTAAAACTCCCATTAATATCCAGTCACGTGTTCTTTTCTTGTCTTATTTGTTCAAACAACTAGCAGTGATGCAAATGATGCATTAGTGAGATATTTTATTAGATCATTAAATCCCAGTTTTACTCTGAGAGCTATGATGAAGTTAAAATAACACTCTTTTTCTACACTTACGTAGCTTCCTAAAGTAGTTCTTAGAGCGTGTATGTCCACTTTTCAAAGGGTGTTTTTTTAAAAGTTGTGCATGTTCCTGCATGAGTTTGCAGTAAGATTCCTTCCACCCAGGCATGACCAAAACATCTGTTGTGTTTCGACAAATTGTTTTTGCGGACTTGTGATTCACACACAAAAAGGAAACCCATTAATATTAAAACAACTTTGTTCCAAACCCACATCAGAGCAGTGTAACACTCCAGAGAGTGTTCAGGGCTGTTTATATTTTCAGGTCCAGCTATAGTTTAAAGAAGCATGCTTGACCCCTTAGTTCAGCCTGTCTGGGTATTTGAGAATTATTATTATCTGAACTTTCTGAGCCAATAATATATTTGTGCAGAAGGCCAAGAAAAACATTTCAGAGCCATCATCCAAATAAGGACTTGATGCTTTTATAGTAAAAGAGTAAACTGAAAGCTAAGATCTTAACATGAATAATAAAATTTTGCATGAATATGTGATACTTTGCAGTAAAATGAAGTTTATTTTCCTCTCACTTCTCTCTCTGCTCAGGTCACAAGCTGCTCTTTTAAAGGCTATAAAAAACACTTTTTTTTTACTCGTGATGCTGTTGGTGCACGTGCACACCTCTAATCAGGTCATCGAGTCTCTCAACACTCCTGCGCATGCAGGGGAATTTAGATCCATTTAATCTGCTAATTGGAAATCCGAAACTCCTCTGGTGAAAGCGTTCGCGAAAAGAGACAGAAAGGCAGACAGACAGGTGGATAAATATAACTAAACAATCTGCCGCTCTCCTCGAGATGACAATCAGTCTTCCTATGAGAAGCCTTTCTGCCTGCCTGCTTCCGTTTTTCAGATGGGTGGATAAACCGCTTCCAATGAAGTTTCTTTTGGGTTTCACAAAGAGACGAGAGCCCCTCTTCGAAATGAAGCCTAAGTGTCACAAAGATTTATGACAGTTGGAATTGGTGTCTTGATTTTAACTTAATATTTGCTCATAGTAATGATTGTGACATTAGCAGCATTGAATAAAACAGATTCTGTCTCTTTTGGCTCCTGAAATGATTCCACATTAGTTTGTCTTGTTCTCAGATGTTCTTGGGTTGTTAAGTCATGATATAGTAAGGCAGGATATGCCCCCTGCTGGCCTGTTTTTTTTGCCAGCGTAATTTAAAAGTCGTAACCCCTCTTATGATGTGCTTTTTTGCGTATCCTGCGCAATTTGAATCCTGCCAACTGAAGACAAACACAAACTGATTGTGTGTCTCTGTTTCTCCAGGAATCATCAGACAGCAGCAACACCACTGTGGAGGATGAGGATGTGAAAGGTAGGGCTGCACAGACACAAAACGTTTTAAAATGGCCAATTTCAGAGTGCAGAATAGCTGTCATGTTCTGATTGCTGCAAATGAAAAACTGGGATCTTAACAAGTTTTGAACCACCACTTAACACTTCCACAAAACTGTTTTTTTTTTTGTTTTTGTTTTTTTTACTGCAGCCAACTTGTGTAACTGTGAACATTTGTGGTTGAAACTGATCAGTAGAAGGAAGGAAATTGTGGTGTAAAATTGTAAAGTGAGTGTCTGATTGCTTCTCAGAGGGCTTCTTAGATTTTCTGTCAGTTAAGATGCTTTTTTATTACTGCAGGAGTATCAAAATGCATTTATAGGTAGTTATCCAAAGAGCATTTAAAATAAATTCTTTTGAGACATATTGTTTTTGCTTGTGCTTCTGTTGTTTTTAAAATTGTAATTTTATGAACCTTGCAGCAGAATTGTATCTCTATGGCAGCTGCTGATAAAGTCTCTCATGACTGAATTCTGCAGTGGTTTTTAAATGGGAAAAATTTGCTCTATGTTTTTTTACTTGGTTATTTCTGGGAAACAGCCACTGAAAGATCCTGTAGATCATCCTAAATGTTCAGAGAGTGCCTCCTACGGATGGTGGAAATGTGCTTTAATTTAGTTGCCGTGCAGTCGAGCATCTGACAGCTAACCTCTTACTGACCCCTTGTGGAGCCCGGTTGTATGGCCTCCTTCATCTTGTATTTTCAATTGCTGAGGTCAAGTGGTGCGCGATCGTCTGTGCGTCTGAGAGGTGAGCATGTGGCCGGGAGATGTAAGAGGTCTCGTAACGCCGTTGCGGTTTGGCTTTCTCAGAAAGTGTTTGGTTAAAATCCACTCCTCAGAAATGCCAACATGCTTGAGTGGAGCGTCAGCTGGCAGGGATGTGTGTACTTGTATTGTGTTTCTGAGAGCGTGTGTTAGTCGTGGCTGTGCAGAGCATAACTAACGTTTTAGCGAATAACTTCACCACGCGCTTCTGTGTCAAGTCTTTTTTTGTCTTCTGTTGGTGTTTGTGTGTGCTTGTGAAGTTGAGCCTCTACTTATCTGTGCCAGCACAGCAGAACGCCCCTGTTCTCCACATGTCAGCTGAGTACAATGCGTCTAAATGGGGTCATGAATGTATCATTTAAGTGCCAAGAATAAAATTCTGCGCTTCCATTTCCTCCACCTCCGTGTAAAGTTTTGCTGCTACGTCACAAAATCCCTAGCAACTACAACTGACTCATCATGTTTACAAGCGTATTTTACTAGCTGGTTGTTAAAGAACATGTTCTGGTTTGAAGATCTCTGCTAAACAATATATCCTGAACACAGTTTGCCTGTCTTAGTTTCTAACTTCAAAGCATGTAACACTTATTGGACTTGGAGTTTCATGTATGCATGAATATCAGTCAGCTTCATTTTTTTGTGTGAAAACGAGTCAAAATAGATGTTTAACAGACCCTAAAACGTCAGAAATTAAATTCTGTACAGTTGGGTGCAACCTTCTTGAAACAACCTTGGGACGACAAGACGATTTAACAGCTTGTTGCAACCAGTCATTGGGGTCACCAAAAGTGCAATTAAAAAGGAAAGGTGCAAATTAGCTGCAAAGGACTTGCTAAAACTTCCACTCAAAGCTGTCAGTAACCCACTGTTCTTCAAATTACTCAACTGCCACCTGCCTGCAGTGTCCAGAAGTAAAAGGTGTCAAATGCTTCAAGATGTGACAAAGAAGCCTGAAACACAACAGTCACTAAAGGAGATTCATAAGTTAAAGCAGGAATCTTATTAGTTTCCAACTATTCAACGTGCAGAATTTCAATATTGCAGATGACAGTTTGGATCCAATAAATGTTATGCTATTATATATCAAAGAACCGTGCATTCATTATCTAAATGCCTGTATTTGTCCATTGAAGTGGACCTGCACTTCTCTAGATGCCCACAGAAGATGTAAATAAAAATGACTGAGATGCTGAAAGCGCACAGATAGTTGTTAGTGTTGTGGTGACAGGAGAAAAGACAAAAATTAGACCAAATTTGTTTTTTCTTTAAATAAAAAACAGAATAATCCCTGATGCTTACTGGATTTTAATGCTATAACATGTGCAAGTGACCTGGCAATTCTTAACTACAAAAATATTTAATGTCATGTAATTCTGTTTTAAAATATATACTTTTGGCAAATGTTCACAGTTTAAATTAGTGTTGGGCAGGATTGATAAATAAGCAATGCTTCACTTAATTTAATTTTAGCCATTCTTGTCTCATAACACTATATTCCCTTATACATAAAGGTATTCTGCCCCACCCCGGTCCCCTTCCAAAATGAATCTCGACCACCACTCCCCTCTGGCAGGAGCAGAGAGGTTTGGGGCACCTTGGCTTGGTAGTCAGGGCTAAAAGGGGAGGCCTAAATTTAACCTTGGTGGCAGAAAGCAGAGACAGACTGCCCTGAGAGGTGATACAGTGAACGCACGCCGCTCTGCTAGCGCCACCCCTGGATGGTATTTGTCTCATGCAGCACTTATATCACTCTTAAGATACAAACAGGGGATAGTACAGAGAAAACTTCAGGAGCCAGGTGAGTGTGGGAGGAGGGGGACTTGTGTTTGTTTGGAACAGTTTGTGCCTCGTTGGTCTTTGTGGGATCTTGTTAGGTTAATGCTGGACAGCTGGTTTGTAACTCAACACTCGTGCTGGCGTTTAGAGGATGTTTATATCTGTTGTATTGGTTTCAATACTTATCAACATTCTCCTTGTTATGCTCTGCTTCGTGGCAGAGAGAGAAAATCCCTTTCTCCCAGACGTTCCTGATTTATTTTCCTGACTTTTCCTGAAGGTAATTTGTTGAAGTTACAGTAGTTGCTGGGATGTTGCAGTGCTACACATCATCTGTCAGTCAAACAATGTGAACTCGACTGTTTCTTGTTGATTATTTTTCATTCTGTTGTTACCCTCTTTTTTTTTTTTAGATGTGAGAGTGCAAAAACTTTAGAGATATCAGTCTTGAAAACCATTCAAGTAAAAATCAAAATCTGCACAATTTGTAAAGGGCTGCCAACTACCTACGGAAACAGCCGAAGTGACTGAAAGTATATCACTTAGGTCTGTCTTTATGGTGCTTCTCCATCCTGCTTGATCCCTGATATTTATTCTTGACAGTTGTCATACTCGATCTTTCTCTTTTCTTTGCGTTTAGCAGCAGATTCACTCTAATATTTCCTCCTAAACCTCTTCTCAGTAATTCTACTCTTGTCCTATTCCACCGTATTTGTTTGCCCACACAGACTGCAGCCATCCTTAATGTAGGGCAATCACTCAATCTTCCAAGTGTTTTTTTTTTTGTTTACATTGAGTGCGTACCTGCATTTCGGAATTACATATTAAAATATATCTGGAAAACTACTGGAGTAAACTCTTTCTTTTAAACGAGCAGCAGGACTTTCTCTTTTCATTTATTTATTTATTTTGTTTTTTAATTGCACAGCACTTTTATTTCCACCTATTTGTCTTCTTCACATTTATGTGCCAGCTGATTAAACAGACAAGCTTATTGAGTGACCTTCCTCTTTATCTTGGCCATCAGAGTCATCCTCATCAATCCTTTGCTCACTGGCAAGGCTCGCATTAATGTCTCAATAAAACCACTCGCAGCAGCAGCCACAGCTGTAAATCCAGCTGTAATCGAGTCATTAACAGAGATAATGATTTTTATTGTTGTTTCAACTGGAGAGATGCAGTAATTTGTCAGTTTGAGAAAAAGAACATGTTTCTCGTGTTTATGGACCCCCATTGTGTCATCTCACAAGTCCTTTCATTGTTCCTGTCACATTTCTCTCATTTATTGTGCAAAATGTCCGCCTGGTTGTCATCTCTTGAAATACTTTTTGCTTGATTTCATTCTCTGTTTGTGCATGTTGTTAGGAAAGAGCTTAGACAACAGCTTGTTTAAGGCGCAGTCCAGCTCAAGCTCCCAGACTGATAGCTCTCAGGGCTCCTCAGCTGCTGTGCACTGTAAGTCAGCATGGTCGGCCAAATGCTTCCTGTAACACACACATTCAAATCCCCTGCTAGTTGTTGACGAAATGCCTCTCTGTGTGTTTTTCATTCAGTCCCTGCATGTATTAAAAGCAAACATCTGCTGGTAATTTGTGTCACTAAATCCCTGAGATTCCCTGACTTGTTCAGAGTCACAGTCAGCAGACTAAAACCTTTTTATTAACAGCATTAAGAGTGTTAAAAAGGTAAAACTAATTCAGATGCTTCAAATTCTGTAAACATTTTTGATTTATCCTCCATCTCTTTGTGATGCAATGGACTTGTCTCCCTCTTATGGAGTTAAATGGAATAACAGCACAGTCTTGCTTCACGCTGGTCTGTGTCGTTTTCTGACATTCATAAGCATGAACTTTGCTCTAAATCTTGTGCAGACCACAACAGTTGGTTGAATAGAGTCCATATTTTACTTGTCGGCCTGCTGGTTTTGGTGTTTTTTTGTTAAAAAAACGGAACTTTGATCAACCTTGAAGTCCTCAGCAGTGTGGTCACCCTTCAGTTTAAATACAGTGTCCTCCATGTTCCTACCTTCTCAAACTCAGCTGCTGTAAAGTTTGCTGACCTGCTGGGCTCAGTGAGCAGAGGTTCAGGGCCCATTCCCGACGGAGAAGGGAGATCCAGCACTCCGCCTCCCGCTGCCCTATCCGCCCCCTCCACTCCACACACCCCCGTTGTCCCCATGCAGAGTAAGTTGACAGGAGCAAAGATGGGCAGAACTGTAGATGACCTCTAAATGGAAGTTATATTCAATCAGTTGGCATCTGCTTTTTCTCTGTTTCCATGCCAAGACTTTGCATGACGAGAAGCATGGACAGATTACTGTACAGAGTCCAAACAGGCACAGAATGAGGGGCTTGAGGGTTCAAGGAGCTCTCATCTTAAAAACATAATACTTAAATAACCCTGGAAAGGACAAAAAACATCCAGTCTAATACAGAAATAAATAGGTTATTTAAAATGAATAATGTAGGCAAAATTGCAGCCAAGAGATACAAAATTTGATTTAAAGCAACTGCAGAGTTAGAAATTATCTTAATGAGGCTCACAATGACTATAATAACATGGAAAATAACCAGAATGAGATACCAAGTGTCAAAAACAAGATTTAAGAATGTACAGTTTGGAAAACAAAGGGGGAAGATTTAATAAACCTCAAAGATGTGAAAATTGACCAAAAAGGGAAACAAAGATGCAGAATTACCTAAAGCAATACATTGGCTATGAAAGAGATACAAAAAGACCAAATAAAATTATTAGATGACATCCATTACTAAAATGACTGAAACACAGAGACACAAAAAAACCTAAAATAGATCAGAAACTGAAACCTAATAATCACTGGACCACAATAGTTCAGTTATATTTCAAATAATAAAAGTTTGAATTAAAAAAACATTTCCAAATGATACCTAAAAACTTGACAGAGATGTACAAAGACCACAAGGGTTATTGAAAACATCAGTAGGAATCATAAACAGAAGAACAAAGCTTTTTGTGCTGTTCACATTTGAATTGTGTCTCTTTGTGTCTTTTTGTTCTGTAGGACATCCAGGACCTGTTTAAACATCTGTACTTAGAGACCCATTCTCTCCTCATCCCTCCAAAATAAAACTGATCCTCATGTCATTTTAGAACAAAATGTCAGGGCTCCAGCCTCCATCACTAATCTTTAATGCTAGAGTCTGGTAACACATTTATTTCTGCATCTTTATCATCTTTATCATTATAGGTTGAAAATAAAAAAATGTTGCTTAAAACCACATGAACAGAGTACTGAACATATTTTAACCATTCAATGGAAAATATAAATTAATTGCAAATAAATGTATGTAAGGAAATACTCGCAGTAAACAAAATGCAGATCATTTCATGTTTAAATTTGTATCAAACTTAACCAGAGGTATTATTTATTAACAAGAAAAAGGCCAATAATTACCAATATTTTACAAAACAGTTCGTTCTGAATCGTTTTTGACCACTGGTGTATGAATTTTCTCATTTCCTCATTCTTTTACTGTTTTTCTTTCTTGGTGTTTTTGATCTGTTCTTTTGTTTGTTTACCACCTCTGCCATCCATCCATCCATCCTTCCATCCATCCATCCATCCATCATCCTTCCATCCATTCTCAGTGTCTCGGCTCACAGACCTGGTAAGCAGCGTTCGCAGGGCGCCTCCGGCACCTGCACCTGAGGCTAACGCTGCTCCGGCGCCGGTTCCCAGCGTCAAGCCAACCCCTCCACCTGCACATGCCACACACACCCCTCCCCCCCACCCTCCCTCTAGTCCTTCCTTGTCTTCCTCCCAGAGTGAGTACTAAGCCTGAAGCCACCCCACATCTCTCCTCCGCATGGTAGCCAGTCAGGAGGCATGACTTTGTTGGCCTTCTGTGTGAGCTTTTGCTTTAATATTTTAACATTTCTGGGTAAATAAACGGCGTGTACTGCAGAACAAATTATGTCGATCTACAAGTAGTTTGTGTTTGTGTTTCTTCCTGGATGTTGGACCATAAAGTATGCTACTAACTGCAGACCGATTTGTGTTTGAGTTGGTTGCTGTTGACTTAACTAAATAAGTGACAATGCTTGTGGTGATATGATGTGAGGAGATGTCCTGTGTGTACTCACATTAAAGTCCCTTCAGGATCCACATCTACAGGCTGTTTAGGCTTTTCTTCTTTTTTTTTTAATACAGAATCTACACTTTTAAAACACATTTATGGTACGTTCCCTGTATATGGAGATGTTTCTGACACAGTTGGCGTTATAGTTTTATTTGCTCAAACATCTGTGTGGTTAAAAAACTAACAGCTCTCTTTTGGTCTAGCTGATATGGTAGATTACCTCTAATTCCCCTTATTTCCTTCTGTTCTCTGCAGTGCGCAAACAAGAAATCATCAAGATCACTGAACAGCTGATAGAGGCCATCAATAATGGAGACTTTGATGCATATGCGTGAGTCTAGTATCTTGTTAATTATTTGTGTCTAAGTGTGGCATAGGTTAAAGTTCATTAAACTTTTCTCTCCAGTAAGATCTGTGACCCTGGACTGACTTCGTTTGAACCGGAGGCGCTTGGAAATCTGGTCGAAGGGATGGATTTCCACAGATTTTATTTTGAAAACCGTGAGAAATTAATGTTTGTTTTGCATTCATCTCCATCCGAACCTCAACTTTGGATGTTGGACAGTATGCATTGTTTGGTTTTGTCTGTTGAGTTCCTTTTGACTCTGTCCTCACCTGTTTCATAGTATTGGCCAAGAACAACAAGCCCATCCACACCACCATCCTGAACCCCCACGTCCACCTGATAGGCGAGGACGCCGCCTGCATCGCCTACATCCGCCTGACTCAGTTTGTTGACAATCAGGGTCGGCCACGGTCCAGCCAGTCGGAGGAGACTCGCGTCTGGCATCGCAGAGACAGCAAGTGGCAGAACATCCACTTCCACTGCTCAGGCGCTCCAGCTGCACCTCTCCAGTGAGGTATGGAGCACCAAGCTGTTTATCTGGTCCGTCTCATAGGAGGAAAAAGGAAATGGATTCATTGTATTCAGATTTGGAATATCCTAGTTCCAAAACGTCAGCAACAGAATATCAGACATATCATTTAATTATCTAAAGGAAATTATGTTAATTGAGGTATTTCCACAAAACCCTTTTTTACTTTATTTATATGAGCTTTTTCAGCTAACTTTCCGGATGTTCAAATTTTGATAATAATGAATCCTGTAGCTATGATAATTAATTCAGTTAATATAAATCATGCTAATTGCCATCAGAACGTACTGTATCTCAGGGCACAATACAGAAAAAGTTAACAAGTCCAATTCTAATTAATTTACATGCAGTCCAGTTCAAACTATTAATATTTAGTCCGTCCAAGTCATTTCAATGATAAGCATAAAATCCCACTTTGTTGTGAGAAATCTGGTAGAACTGGACTCTGGACTCACTGCCGTCTGTCTGAAAGACGGGACAGAAAAACACACCCGGACAGAGATGGTAGCAAGTAGGAGTCCTTCAAATGCTTTTTCTAGACTTCAAAATGGGCAATTTGCTCCTTGAAAAACTGACTTTGATGAGCTCAAATCATTTTAGCATCAAAGCAACATACAGATCATCTAGATTTCTCCCCTCTAACACTCCTTGTATCTTCAAATCTTGTTGTTTGTTGCTTTAAATCGGCCTTTTGTGTTTTAGTGTTTGGTGCAGCTTTATTTAACCAACTAGATTTTTTTTTCAGTCCCAACCTCGTTGTTCCCAAACAGCCTGCAAGCCCAGCCATAAAACATATTGAAATGAACCAAAGTGTATAATCTTCATTTGCTCATTTGAAGATGGTTAACAACTGGGAGGTGAATTGAGCTGCAGATTTTTGGTTGTTGGGCAGCTTGTTGTTGTTATTGATTGGTCATCTTAGAGTAATACAACACTGGACTGGAACTATTGCAGACTAGATGGTGACTCAAAATTGTGAGAAAATAGACAGATTTTCCACATTTGGAGTGACCAATTTTTGAAAACGACAACTTACTTTTGTGTGCACAGCTTGCAAAATTCTATTCTTGGCCGTGCACATTATTTCTTTGCCAATCTTTGCCCACATCGTACCCGGCTTGGCCTGCTTTGTACCTACTTCGGCATCCGACCCCACATTTATGATTTAATCTGCTGGATTACACTTTTTAATTTTAGGATTTGGACCCGTTTTTAGATAATTATTTGGTTATTGTGATGTTTAGTTCTGGACATTTAGGGCTGTAGTGTTGGATGTTTTCTGTCACATGAAAGCTCACATGAAGGTCAAAATACAGCTCTAACTCTCCTGAATTTACAAGAACTAAGTTAAAAAAGGGTTTGAGATGCTAGCAACTAGTCTGTGACTGTTTAAGAGAACATTTGTCACACAATTTTTCTTTAACATGGCTGGGAGCCTCTTCGACTCACATTATTAAGTTTAAAACCCCTCCGGTCGTTTCAAGACTCCTTTGTAAATGCTGTTCACCAACTAGTCGCCAACAGTCGCAGCCCACTAGTTAGTACCCTTAACAACATCATGTCCAGCTTTGTCACCTACATAAAAGGCTGAGCTGTTCTTCCAGGACACCCTGAAGACATAAAAAAAATGTAAAGAAATTCTTTAAGGGCTACAAATGTAAATATAATGGGTGGATCAAACTGACCATTTAAACTTGTTTAATTGTCCAAGAAAATCTAGAATGATCCTGAAAGTACTAAATAAATCAGTTACAATGGTGTTTTCCACTTTGCTCTTTTTCTGCTCACTGTTGACCAAGTTAAGTCTTTGAAGCATAAAACTTTTCATTATTATGGTTTGTTCCTGTTTTCAGGGTTGATTTGCTGCAGTTGTGTCTGTCAGGAGTGATCTGCCGCAGAGAGAAGAGGAGGAGCAGGAGGAAACGTGTCCAGTGTTGACCTGGGGGACAGAGTTCATCACTCCTCAACGACTAACACCCTCCCTTGTTGGACTCCTGGCCTCAACCCCCAGCATGCACATCTTCTTTTCCTATCTGCCACCGGCCAAACAAAAACGTCCTGACAACCATCAGACGGTGGCTACACAACATCCAGACGCCCCTCAGCTTCTTCCTCTCCTCTCCGGCTCACTGAGTGTTTGATTTGGGGTGGTGGTGTTGTCAGCACTGGGTGTGACTCCTCCTTCCTGTGGTCTCTTTCCCACCCCCACAATTTTTTGTGACACCAACCCTCTTGTCCTCCTGTGAATCCACACTTGTGACATAAACACTGCACTGGAAATACAGTATGTAAAGTTTTAAGTAAAATCTATAATTATCATTACTATACTATTATTATTATTATTATTATTGTTACACATTTGCAATTGTATATGTAATTTGTATAATTCAGAATTCTTGATGCCAGTGGTTTTTAGAGTTGAAGGAAATCTTTGTTTGTTTGTTTTATCTTTTTAAGGAAGCATGTTTTATCTCCCATATTTACAGTGGCTGTTTTTTTTATTGTGGCTATTAAGTGGAAAAGGCAGTTTTGTAATTTGCTTCTTGTATGTGAGCTATAATACTGCACCCATGGACATGTTTTTGTTTGTTTTAGGGTTTGTTTTTTCTCTTATGTTGTCATTTTCGCCTGTTTTGGAAGAAGCGTGTTTGAGAATGTAAACAGTGTACATTTGTGTGTGTGTGTGTGTGTGTGTGTGTGTGTGTGTGCGAGGCAGATACGTAGCGTTCGCTTCGTCCACTTGTGGTTCAGTCGGAGGAACCTGCTGTTCTTTCCTAGTTGCACTGTTACTGGCAGCAGCAACAAAACTTATCAGGAAGCACAGAACAGGATTGTTATCTTGACTTTACTTTCCCATCATGCCCTGCACTTTGACCCTCTGATTCATGCTTTACAGCCTCATAAAGCAGCAAAACATAAACCAGTCTTGTAAAGATGCAGAAAAACAACATATTGTTATTTATGTAAGCCTTCAGCTTTCTTTTTGTTGTTCTGAGTAGCTGCTGCAGTTAAAAAAGAATACTAGAAAATAACTAATTTCTCTATTTCTTTAAGACAGTGCCCTCTAAGATGTGCTTTTATTCACATCAAATTGTCTCTGAGGCATTTAAATCTACAGATAAACAGGGTACACTTCATCCTCTGTCATGTTATACTTCTGCTTTAACACAATAACCCAAAGAAGACAAACAGCACATTTGCTGTCAAGCTGTTTAAAGCATATTTAAAGTAAAAAATTACAAAGAATACCTGAATTTTCCATTTCAGAGTCACTGACTTCTGAGTGTTTGTAGCCAGGAAACCATCAGACCATGAGGTGTTTTTTGTTTTCACAGCTTGCGAAACTATTCTTAGCTGTGCACATTATTTTGTTCACAACAGCAGGTCGTTTTTCTTTTTTAACCTAATAATTGAACCTGACAAAAGAAGTCACAGCAGAGGATCCTTATTAATGTTTGACTTTCCTAATTTCTGAAGCCATAGAGCAGAAAGCTGGTGCTACTGCTGCTTTGTCCAAATGAAGCTCACACATGACTTCCCATGCTTGTGTTTGTTTCATGATGTCTGAACAGTCTTTTACTACAGTGTGCAATATTTGTGCGTCTGCAAACGTGTACATTTGATGCTTTCAGTGTGTTTTCTTTACAAGCCCAGAAGGAAGTTTTGGAGTTTTTATTACAAACAGAAGTAGGGGGGCTTCATTTCAGAGGACAAATAAGTCCCCTGCCTTCACCCCAGGATTTATTTTTTTTGCTTGTGCTTTTATTTGATTCTGTTTGGTTTGTTTAAAGTGTTTTTAGCCTTTCATGACATAAAGTGCTTGTGCCAGGGGCGGCAGGGTTGAACAGATGGACTCTGCAGCACTGAAAACTGATCTTTGTGGGGGTTCGACTCGCCATCAGCTCCGCTGTACTTTGCTCATCCACCGTTGGCTGCCTTGGCGTTCAGAGACCCGGCAGTCGGTGTGGTGAACGGTCCTCAGGTTTTCTATTTATTTTCAGTATTTATTTATTTATTTTAGTGGATGTTTTTATTCTGCTTTTTTTTTTCCCCCCCCTTTGTGAATTTTTGAATTTTTTGTTGTACAACTCATGCACTTGTCCAAGTACTGTGTTGTTGTTCAAAGGGAAAATGTGCTCCATGAAGCTGTTTTTAAAGGGATAGTCCACCTTATTTGGACTCTTGAGAGTTTCTGTTGTTCTCCTGTTTCATCCAGTAAAGAGGTCCATGTCTGCTTCAACATGTTTTAATACATCTGAACATGAGCCCAACCCCTCTCTTTAAAAAAAAGAAGAAATGGCAGCATGCACAGTACAAAGTGTTGTTTTTCTGTTCTTAGTGTGTTTAGCCTTGAAAATCAGTATAATAAGACTCACATGTTTAAAATGAGGGAGGCCACAGTATTACACATCTTCTACTAGCAGCGTAGCTGACATCGTCTTTGCATGACAGTCAACGGGACACTTGTTTTTCACTGTTTTTATTTGGGTTCTCATTTTCTACTGAATGCTGGTAAACTCCACCTTTCTCTATTTTCTCAGCTTTTTAAGTGCATATAACTATTTTTGTCTCCAGATGATATAATGAAGATGTTTCTGGTGAGGAATATTATATTATATTCCTGACTGGCACTAAGGATGATGATGATGATGATGTGTTGAGGATGAGTTTGCATGCTTTTTTCCGGGTTCTCTGTGTTGTCAGTGCAGCGGTTGTCTGTCGGAGAGGAGGGTCTCCAGCAGGGGGCGCAGTCAAACAAAGAGAAGCACAAACAGAAATTTGCCAGACTGATGCTTTTAATTCAGTCTGAGCTCTGCTGCCTGACTGAGATCAGCTGGAGCGTCCATCTTCTTTCTCCTGCAGAGACTGAGCTGCTCTGACAACACGGAGCAGCGTTCTCTTCACTCTTTCTCCTGTTTCCAACCTTCAGTCATTTCTCTGCAGTCACCTCTTTCTAGTTTCCCTTTGTCTCTTTTTGTCACTTTGGGTTTCTTCTGTATAATAATATTAATCCTCTAGTTCTCTGATTCTTCGGATTATTGCTCTGTTCTCTTATGTGCTACACGTGTTTCTCTAACTTCAACAAATGTGTTAAGGTGTTATCAATAAAAGGACAATTTAAATAGAAACTCCAGAGGCTGTCTGTGTTTATAAAACGTCAAACTTTAGATTTAATTTTAGCTAAAGCCAGTATATCTACTAAGTAAAGTTTCTGTATCATATTAGTTTTTATTCACAAGTTAAGACTCAAGTTTGGATGCATCTTAAAGGAAATCAAGAATAAACCACAGTCAGTCTGAGGTGAGTTGATGAATTTGGTTCACATCTGATTTATTTAATTAGAGTTTAAAGAACATGCCGGAACAAAATCAGTTCCAGGTTCGTAAATGTGCAATGAAAACAAAATAAAAGTTGCTGTACAATCAAAAAAAGTTACCCACAATAAAATAGCTCTCAAATAAAAAAATAAAAACAATACAAAACTATTCTGTTGTAGAGTTAAAAACTCCAAATAGGTAATGTAACTATATGTGTAACAAATCAGATTTCTTTTTTTTATTGTGATTTATTTATTTTATGGGTGTTGGATCACATCATTGTATGTTTCCTCCACATGTTTGTGTTTGTTCCTCTTGTCCTGCAGAGACTTTAAGTCAGATCTCAGCCGCTCCTTCAGCTCACTGACTGCTTGTTCTACAGGAACCACTTTGTGATTCTGGTGGAGAGAAAACTCACAGACAGAACACACAGCTCTCTGCTCGTCTTTACAGAACATATAAGGAACTTCTGAGTGTGTGTCACAGACCACCTCCTTCTTTTCTTCTTTTTATGACTCAGATCATCTAAATTTTAGTCTTTAAGCAAAAGAATCAGCAAGTTCCTTCAGTCCAAAACTCACCCATGCACTTCTTTTTCAAGATCTTCTTTTACAAATAGGACAGTTCTTGGTTTTAGTTAGTTCCCAGAACTTCTGCAGGCAGCTTGAACAGAAGCTGTGGCTGCAGCTCAGAGACACAGGATCTTTGAAAGTCTCTGAACAAACATGGCAGCTCAGGTAACCTTGAAAAACAAATATTTTCAGTCATTTGTTGAAATTGATCCTGCATTAAGATCATGTCTCAACAGTTCATCACTTTATGATGTAAAGCACTTTGAACCGCCTTGTTGCTGAAAAGTGCTATATAAATAAAACTGACTTGACTTTATGCTTCAATCCTCCAAACATTTGTTTAAAACTGTCTAAAATCTCTTTCATTTTCTGTTGGGGTGTTTCGTCACCTTGCACTCTGCTCGTGCGCACCTTGAACCTCAGGCGCACGTGTTCAGTTTAGCCACACGGTGATGTCAGTGGGTTCTTTCACAGCCATCAGATCTGGAAAAGCTTGCAACAAAAATCTTTCTTTTGAAAATGAAAACAATGTATATGTAACAAACTGCAGTCCTGAATAAGGTGTTTTTTCACAGAGATGTGTAGATAGATATTTCTCTTTTTATCAGTAGTAAAGTGTGTTATTGCTGTTCACACATCTGTGAACAGCAAGGCCTCATTTTGACCACTGCAGAACCTCCATTAATTCACCTTGCAAGTTTACAACCAAGATAAAATTTGATTCAATTAGCTAAACAAATAAATAAATTGTATATTTT
>JAOXNZ010000001.1:27605501-27621201 GCA_028566095.1 Kryptolebias brasiliensis | reverse complement strand
ACCTACAGTGTTGACATTGAGGTATTTTTTTAAAGCTTTAAATACACACATGGGATAAATTACCAATGGAGTAAATAGGACCAAAAAAAAGTCTGATTTAGAAACTTTTTTTCCCACATGTTCTTACACACAAGATATGTATGTATGTGCATAGCTGTAGCATTTATAGAGTAAAATAATTTTTTTGATATCTGTAGGTATTACACACTACAACACTTTTCTCTTAAACACCAGGAACAAAGATCTGAAAGGAGAAAAAACTTCCCCAAAAAGGAAAGAAACGTGGCTTTGAAATTTAAAGCTACAATCTGTTTATTTATTTAACGAGGACATGACATCTTCTTGGCTCCTGATTTTGTGAATTCAAAGCTTCTGGGCCAACCTTTAAGTCAGCTACGCAGAACTTCCCGTTGGCAGGGACGTGGTGGACACCGAGGTGTTTTCTGACACGTCTCAGTGGATTAGTCTCACTGTGACCTCCAGCCTCCGCGCTGTACAACACAACAGGGAGGGACTCCAGTGAAGACAAGCATGGAGTAAAAAGACAAAAGTAAATTTGCATATAATTATTTCACCTAAAGAAAACTTGTCAAAGTAGGAATGTAATGTGTTGAAGTGCCAAGGTTTATCTGGAAAAAAAACAAAAAACAGACAAGAGAATTACGTTAACTCTAGCAGACCACAAGGAATGTGGCTAGGCAGCGTGTACAGACAAGTGTAGTGTGATCGCTCTTACTCACAACCCCCCCCACACACACACACACATACACACACACACAGAAAGAGAGAGACAGAGAAACACAGTAGAAGACAAAAGAAACACAGCACAAACAGATAGGACTCTGAATTCTGATTCACTCAGTAGTTTATATTCAGTCTGCTCTGTGAGGACGAATCCATAGACACACATTTAATCATTGTCACAAAATACTGAGGGGAGTAAAAAAGTCTGAACACAATTTTAGACAAAAAAATGGACTAAAGCTTCATAAATCAGAATGTTTTTAAGTTTTCTTACAGCCAGATTGTTCTTTGAGACACAAAATACCAGTTATATTAATTTGATGGGTAGAAATAAATAATACAACCTGGTATGTACCAGGTATGTACTCGGTAAGTACCGGGTACTTACCTGGTAAGTACTAGTACAAACCCAGTACCTACTGGGATGTTAAGCATTGCTACTATTTGTTGTTAACCTCATTCATTCACAAGTATGTATAATTCTTTATCCTTGATGTACAAGTAAAACCTTTCTTTTTTCCCATCTTGTTTTTCTTATTATTACACTGTTTAGACAAAATGATGTAGAAGAAACAAAAGTGTGTTGTGTCAATCTGAAGCTGAGTTGATTTAAAATAGATAAAGTTTAGTTGTAATTTAAAAACTAGATTTATACCCTTATTATGGTAAATCATGTGTTCTATGTCTGCAGAATAGATGCAGAGGCTTTAACTGATTGCATAATTGCTGAAAGATGGACAAAAGATTTACAAAAACCCCCACAAATTTCCTAAAGTTTGTAATTCATAATCATTTAAATCCTATTTGATGCATAGCCAGACTGCCAAAAGGCTGTCAGGCAGTGGTGAAGATCCTGACAATGTTAGACATCTCAGCTGTTATCATGTAACTACCCAGTAAACATTGCCTTGGTAAACTGTCAGGATAAGAAACGTCTTTCTTTCAGACGGTCTCAGTTGTTCAGTGTAAGTAAAGCTTTTACCAGCCAGTTTACCTCAGGGCCATGCACTTACAATTCTCAAAAGGGCACACGTCAGGCCAGATTACTTTCCCAGCTCGCCCCGTTTCAACCCCGTCGGTTTTGGCAAAATAAATGTTGAGTCTTTTTTTTCTCTGCAGGATTGGTGAGATCATACTCAGCCGGCTATTTTTAAGGGAAGTGGCTGCTTTTTGCTCGGACTCTTGTTCACAGCGTGGGATGATGCTTGTGTGAAACACATGAGGGTGCTGTTTCACACAGAGGTCAGATTTCCTGTCTGGCAAAATGTGTGAGAAGTAATGAGATCAGCCTTGCATACTGAGCACCTGTTTCTGTCCAGTGAAGAAAAGCCCATCTTTAATAAAAACATGGAAAGAAAGTTTATTTTGTTTGTTAGCTTTTTACTAAAAAGAAAAAAAAACACACCAAAACTGGAAACCTTGTTCCACAAAAGTGTGCCAATTAGTGATGATTCTCATCAGATATTTCTTTTTTGAACATCTGGATTCAGATCCAAATGAAGCTGTATCTGCACCCAGATTGGTTGATAAAATTTAGCAGTTTGTACGTTACATTTTACTTGCACACTTTTCTTTTCCACATTTACGGTAATTCACTGAAAGTGGTGCGTCTTTTTTAGACATGGTAGCCTAATTTCCCACAGGTTGTCTTGGTTCCCTTCAGTTTCTCATCTTTGCTTGAGAAACAGTTCTTGAAGCAGATGTCAATGACTTTTAATTAAAAATCACTGGAGTATCATTATGTATTGTGACTTTTTTGTTCTTCAGCAGCAGGAACAAAAAATTTTATTTCTTCACAAAGAAATACAGGGGAAGAATAATTAATCAGAATCTGTTCTCATCCTTTCTCTGGTCTGTATGAAACTGAGGAGCTGCTCTGCAAGAATCAGCTACAAATCCTTCAAATCCTTGATCTTTTCCATGCTGTGGGGTTTAAACATGTTGCCGAGTGATTTTACTTGACTGTCTGTGCAGTTTATTTACAGATGCAGATAAATTTGTTGGTATCTTTACAGCCCAATAGAGCAATGCTTCATTTTGCATTAAAAAGAACTGTCTAATATATTTCTGCATGCCTTTAATATGTGACACAGTAAACAAAAACTGTACAAAGAATGATTAGTTTATTTTACAAAAATATGATAAATAGATTTGTTGATCCCTTAAAGAGTCTTAATCTTTGCATTAGCGTCATGTTTCTGCAGCCATTCAGCCTATTTAAAGGGAACAAACAGCCACTGAGTAGTTTGGTATGGTTGTGTTCACCACACTGAACATGGAGCACAAACCAAAGATGAGAGCTGTCTGAGAAGCATAAAAAAATATTATTGTTATCCATGTTAAAGGTAAAGGCTACAAGACCATCTCCGAGCAGCTTAATGTTTCTCTGACCACAGCTGATGTGTTCATGAGACAGTAGCCAACCTCCCTGGATGTGGTCGCAAAAGAAAATGCAACCCCAGGTTGATCAGATGGATTGTGTGGATGATAGGAAACCATCCAAAACCATTCAAGCTGAACTCCAAGGTCAGGTACATCACATTCTAATCGCTTCATTGCATTTTGAATCATGATGGGCTCCACAGTGACAGAAAAACACAAACAAGCCAGTCAGGAGAGGAGTTCTTCAAAAAGCCCCAAAGTTTCTGGGAGAAGCTTCTGGGAATGATGACAATGACAAAACTGGATCTTTTTGGGTCTAGTCACATCTCTTTTTTTTCAGTTATTGTAGCAGCACAAAAAACCTCAGAGAGAATTATATGTGTCCATTGCTTTCTCCTGCTCTGATCCTGTTTTTATTCCTGCAGGAACTAAAAAAGAAAAAAGCTCAACAGTAGGTTTGACCTTCTGGGGGACTTGGTAAATGATATTCCAAGCTAAAGTTTCAGTTTAATTGTGAGATTGGTTTTATTAGATTATTACTGCAGGATTTTTTTTCTCTTTGCACCACCCCAGAACCTCCAACCCTCCCCTCTCTCCTCCCCCTACTCCTCCTCCTCCTATGTTCCCTTTGCTGTCTCCCCAGCGCTGCAGGTTCAATCCTCTCTGCCCCTGTTTCCTGTCACATGGGCTTGAAATAGGACCCGTGTTTTCTACTATCTGCTCTCATCTGTGTGGTGTCAGACTTTCAGTAGCTGCTGTACCTGCCTTTAAAGTTCAGGCTCGTTTTTAAACGCCGGGACTCCTGCACAGAAAGACTCAGACAGCCGATCCAAGCCGCAGTCAGTCTCTGCGCATCAGGCTGCGCTTCCCTTCACCTGAGAGCCTTCAGACTCTTTACTTTCACCATGGATTCCTCCTGGACCGTCATCTCTGCGCTCCTTCTAGCTGCCTTTATTTCCTCTGCGGCTTTTAGTCATTTTGACACCGGTAAGTCCAACTTTCCTACTCTTTGTCAGGATGAGTTGCGATCAAATCTGGCGGCGTCACCAAAGTTACGCTTTTGCGCGTCGGACAAACTGTTAATGTTAGTAAATGCATCAGAAAACACATGGATCCTAATGCGTAAAAGTGTTATTAAATCTGCATCTGACATGCAACAGCTTGCAGTCGCTGTAACTTAACTCAAGTCTTTAGTTGCCCGGTATTTGCTCCGAATCTCACCAGGACATCCAGCTGTTTCCTGCATGTGGTGTTATGTGTTGAAATGTTTAAAGGGTGAAGTCAAAGCACGAAGTGAGATCATGTTCTGATCATGTTTAAAAACTGATCTGATGAGTCACTTCACTAATCAACTTGTCTTTAAGTCTCCATCACAAAAACAAACCATAGTTCATTTAAGGAATGAAAACTCTCTGCTCATCGTGATAAATATAAATGTTATACTGCATTTAAAAGACCTTTTCAAATCCAAGTCAGCAGCTTTTACGCACATGGCTCTCCAATATCCTGCGCACCCGCGGTTACCTGTCCAGCTGCAGCTGAACAGTTCAGTTTACTTCCATTTCTGCTCTTTTCCAGTAGGAATGCTTCTTCTTCTCATATTAGAGGAGGGTGCACCACATATTGCTGGCTGTCGTTGCTTTAACTGAACAAGTGGTGGATCTAGAGATTGTTTCTTGGGATGGCAAAGGTGGGGCACGAGGTCCCAGCAGGGGGGCAGAGTTTATTGTCGCGGGAAAAGTTTGCTTTTAGACTAAATTTCATGCATTTAGGTTATTTGTCCATGCATCTGAATTACACAAATTCCACAAAACAACACTTAACCAAGTTCTCTTTGTCAGCAACTAACTTTTTTGCCCAGATTCGACAAAGCCTCTTACATTTATATTAGACACACGCACGCCCCCAGCCCCGCCCCCCACACACACTCTCTCTCTCACAAGTTTATATAATTTTTTCCCCAAAACATCTGCGATCCATTTGATAAACAGTCTCAATAAAAGTGGTACACAGTGTATAATTACTGAATAGGTGGCAAACTCATTTTCACAATAACAATGTCATGTTTTTCAGATTATTTGTTTTTCACATTTGTCAGTTTGTCCAAGTCGTGGAAATTCTCATGACTGACTGGTTGTGCTTCAGGGTTTGAAAAGCATCAGTAGTTGAACAATCAGGATGTCTTGAAACTATCTCTGCCACTGAAAGGAGTCTCTGAACTCTAAACTGGTGAGTTAGGACAGAGATTGAAGTACTGTGCAGATGTTCTTGACTTTCAAAACAATGCACAAAATTATATTAACTAGCCTACAAATTTGGTGGCAACTGGGGTGGAAAAATATTTTTCTCCAGCAGCAGCTGCCCCTCTGTGCCACCCCCTAGAACCGCTGCTGAACTGAACCATTCAGACATCAGGGATGAACCTCAGTCATCTGATATGTAATTTGGCATCGAGCTCAGATGAAGACGCAGGAAAATGCTTGCGTCTGTGTGCAGAACTTCAAAGTCCTATCTGGATCTCCATCCAGAGCTGCCCCCCCTTCCTTCCTCCCTCCTGGAGAGCATTTTGTTTAAATGTGAATATCTAATAATGATGACCGCACAAACCAAGCTCCTCTTTGCCGTAATGTGTGCCGCATTTCATGTTGAAGCAGCAAATCCTCGTGCTTTCCTTTTTAATTTTTTTGTCTCTTAATTATACCCTTAGATTTCAAATTAGAGGGTCCACCATCTGGGCTAGTGCGTAAGTACTCCCATGTGTACCTATGTATTAACAAAGTATTTAAAGCAATGGTATTCCCCTCATAATACTGGGAGGAAAAAAGAAGAAGAAAAAAGCCCAGTTCGTGTTTGGTTTAGGTCAGCTGTGCCACATTTGCTGCACAGTAAAACAATAATTTAGTGTGCGGACAAGAAATCAGTGTAAATGTAAGAAATGACTCATGCTCTCTTTGCTGTATTACGGGTAGACACAGTTAATGTGTTTGGTCTGTGCCATTAAAAGGTCAAACTGAATGTGAAACCCTGCACTTAAAGGAAAAACACACTGTAAAACAAGTCGGAAGTACAGTGAAGCCACAACTGCAAGTTCAGGTTTCACTTTTAGGCTTTTCTTACAAACACTGATTAGTATTTTAATAAGGCTCTGCAATGGGAGAGTTAAGTTACAAGAAAACTGTTCACATTTATTAAATATGACTACAGTTTCTACTTTGAAGAACAAGATCTGTCAGTTACAAAACCACCTACTTAATATTTATTCTGGCATTTAGATGAATTTGATCAACAATAAAAATTAAGGGAGCTTTTTTGTCTGACAAAAAATTAAATAAATAAAAATCTGAGTTTGTTGAAGTGCTTTTGTTGCACTTTGAAATCAAACATAAAATAGGGGATCCTGAACCATTTCAGATGGTGCTGTTCACTCCAGTAATTTTGATATGTAATAAGTTTATATTGATATGTAATTCTGAAATGCAGGTATGCACTCTATGTAAACACAGCTCTTTTATCTTCACACTTTACTCAACAAATCTGAACGTAAAAATATGTGCCAATACATCAAAATTATTAGACTTCTCCATCCCAATCAGCTCTGCTGACTTATTTTCAGTCAGTTCGGCTGTTTCTATAGGTAAACAAATGCTGATGGTAGTTGGCAGCAATTCACAAAAGTAGCTTACAAAATTTTAGTTTAAGAACACTTTAACTATTGATACTTTATTTTTCTTTTGACCAGTCTTCAGGACCTTTTTAAATATACGTTTTTTCAGCAGGTAACAGTCGGCTGAGACTTATCAGCGTTCTCCAGCTGCTTTTGCTTTTGTAAAATAGCATCTAAAATGATTTTTGGAGTGATTTTTCACTGTGCTGCTGGGCTGCAGAACTGCATCAAACAGAAATGTTCTTCACCTGAGGGAATATCATAAACTTGTTGGCAGTGCATTCACACAAACACATGGAAGTTCATCCAGTGTAATGATTTAATATAGGATTGGTGTAACAGAGGAGCCTTTGTGCCACCTTTAATATGAGAATGAGCCTTTTTATTCATAAAATACACTTTATTCTCCACTCACCTGAACTGGGAGGGTTTAAAGAAACTCGCTCATGATTTTGGGTCAGTCTGGGCCCTGTGGTTGCTCTCTAGGCGGTCGCCGAGGCCCAAGTGGAAGCTGAATCCTGTCAGAGCTGTCGGGATGAGCCATAATTGAGTTGCTCTCTAAGCCGGTATGATGAAACTTCTGATGTTGGTTGCCTAAACAAGCCCAAGCTGGTTAATCAGGAGAGATTTATTTCCCTGTAACCATGACCGGTCTTGCTCAGTGGGGTTAATGGTCGAGGTCAGCGGTGTAACTGAGATTACCGCGGTGCAGGGTTTTGTTTGATGAGAGCATTGATGTACTATACCAGAATTAAAGGTCTGGACTCAGTGACTCATTACAAATCAGTGAGTAGGTGTGTATACACATTTTACTGGTACTTTGAGGCAACACCACAAGTTGACTGGTTATGGGGATGCAAAAATTACAGAAGCTGTACACAGTGGCATCTTTAATGCTCACTAATCTTTTTCTTTGTTGTCATACCGAGTCAGGCTTCTTGTTGTAAACAGTGGATTAGGCACAGGCATTGATTTGATTCTGATGGTCACATGACTTAAATTTAAGGAGCAACTGAGGTTCTTTACTCATGAATTAAAGCAAAAACTCCTGAAAGAGCAACATGACACGCTTGTCATCTCTGAATTTATTATTCAATTTTGAAGGAAAATGTCAAGTTTACATCTAGCTGTCAGAGCTGAGGCTTGAAAAGCGTGGGCTGTGATGGTTTGGTAAAATGGTATGTGCTCTCATTATGTGTTCCCAGGAGACATAGCTGTCAGAAACTGCTTTTGATTGAAAGAACATCAGGAAGAAATCAAGACTGGTTTGACTAACTGAATCTTGGACTGACCAAAGAAGGCAAGAGGTGCCTCATAGGCTTTCTTACCTGCAGACAAGTCTTTATGCAGTTGGACTTGAATTAAATCACTTTATAGGTCATACTGGAAAGAGTGTAAAAAGAGTTGTTTCTTGTGTAGTGATGCAAACTAATCAAATGCAGGTTTTTACATGTATTTACTTGTTCCAAACAAAGTGATGAGTGGATGAATGACAGCAGGGATATTGATCTGTCTTTGCAGCTCTATTTGCATGTAAACATTTGCATGATCCTCAGATGCCTCTTGACTTTCTTGTGCTCTAGTCACTCCTCAAAGAGCGCTGTCGACCACAAACAGAATCAAGTGTCACACAGCAAAGTAGACGAGGTGACATGAGGTTTATAGGTTCCAGTAGTTACTCAGGCTCTGTAATTACATGGTCTGATGTGTAACTGATGGAAGTTTATAGCTTATAATTAATGTTTGGCTTAACAGCAAGTCAGAATGTGTAGCCTGTTTGTGAGTTTATGTGCTCACCTGTCTGACACAAAAAAGATGTATCCACTTGTTTTTTAGGATTCTAACATGTTTTTAATCTATTAGGATTTAAATTAAAAGTTTGTAAGCACAATATGTGAACGGCTGTCAACTGCAATGTGTGTTTATTTACCTACAAAAACAGTCTAAGTGACTTAAGACAGGTCAACAATGCTGACGTCCATAGAAGAACCATTTGAGATGAAGAAAAATTTTGATTTACTGGTATGTATTTACACTCAGATTTGTTGAGTAAAGTATGTAGATAAAAGTGTTTCGTTTACATTGCGTGTGTACCTGCATTTCAGAACTGCATATCAATAAATCTGGAAAACTACTGGAGTAACTCTTTCAGACTGCACCATTTGATGCTGTTCAGGATAATCTTTTTATGTTTGATTTTATAGTTTGCTATGAGTAACTTCAAAAAACAAAATTATCAAAGTGGCTTGGTAAGATCTTTAAACTACTTTTTTATCTTAACATGGCAAAGAAAAGCATCAAACTGCTAATTTTATGAAATTTTATTTCTACATTTGATGATTGAATGAAGAGATGTCCAGCAGTTTTAACCATCTGGAGTCTCTATAAACTTGTAATGTTCCTGCTCAAAATTTTAAAGGGTCAGAAGGTCTTGTCTGTCCCTCATACAGACAGATAATTGCACATATCTACAGCACAAAACACATCACTGTGAGATTCTTAACTCTCCCCCAGTTTTTACTGACGTAATCTTTATTTTTTCCAACGCTTAAACGTAGTCCATACATTGCAGCTTATGTGCCGCCTCCTTCAACCTTTGTGACCCCTGAGACAGAGGGATCCTTGTGAGTGTGTGTGAAGGAAGGATACTCTGACTCGTCTGCCTCAGAAAGATAATAACAGACCATCTGCAACCAATGGAAGAAACACAAGCTTGTGTTGGCAGAGGTGATGGCGATGGAGCGTCAGTCTGAGGAGAGACAGCAGCTTGTTAAAGACTTTACCATAAGGGCTTTAGTGTGTGGGTAAACCCTCTGTTCAGCATGGGGAGTGTCAGTGGGCATTATTGGAGGAAGATGCATTGAGTCTGGGTCTCAGATGTGGGCGCTGTGGTCCTCTGAGCTTTTCCGGTTCGTAGAGGGAGAAGGAAACCTCTCCTCTCCTGGTGAGCTTCTGTGCAGCAGACTCAAACTGCTCACATCGGTCGGTCAATTGTGCTGTTTGTGTGCTGAGTCATGCTTCTGTAAGGAGCTGTGTTCATGATTAAAGATGTGTCAGTGTGTAGAAACCAGAAGAGTTTTAGATTTTCTTCCAAGTGTTCAATTTGGAGCTCAGATTAAAGTAATTGAAAATTGCCCAGTATTTTTTATGTCGCCTAAAAGGGACGTTTTAAAAGGTTTTGGTTTCTGAAGACCCTAATTGTATTTGTTAAATTATTTAGCTATTTCAGCAGTGTTCTTTCAGCCACAGCATGCACCTGTTTTTGCAATAAAGCACTTGAAATAGAAAACTGACTTTCTCAGCACCAAATTAGCAATAACCTGGTAAACACAATGAAGCATTTGACTGCTAAAGAAATAAATGAAGAGATTTATCCTCTTCTGAATATTGAACATACTTTTATTAAATGGCAGTAAAGTCAAACTGAATGTGTTTAATGCTTTACTTAAAGTTATATGTCTGTGTTTTGCTGATAAGGTTAACTTGTGTTTTATGAATTTAGGGAAGGCATATGACTGATATCTCAAAGGAATTCTGGGGAGATGTTCCAGGGTTCTAGTTCTGGGATGCATTTTGTGAGGTCTGTGTACTTTTAAGAGTTGTGAATCAAAACAAAGAAATAAACAAAAAGAAAAGCATCTGGACTTCTATTTTGGAGTTAAATAAGGTTCGCTTCCCATCCGAGGAGCTTTCTCAATTCAAAATTGGAGGGTTTAATGCATGCTCATGATACTTGCATGCTTTCTTTAGGCAGAGGAAGAGTCTCAGTTGAGAGACTGTCAGTATCTTAGAGTATTATTCACAAGTGATCTGTAACTGGTAGTTTTGTGCAGCTTCTGCAGCGATTTCAGCCAACATGTGTCTGTGGAGAATATGTGGGCAAAAAATGTTCTTAAGAACAGGCAACAATAGGGATTCTTCTTGGATTCTATATTGGTTCAGCATTAATTTTACTAGATTGGTAATGCCTGGGTACAAAGGTATTGAAATATAATTAACCTTAAATTAGCCTTTTAAATGGTGCCAGCTTGGGTCAATAAGAAATAAGCCAGGTGGGCTCCCTATGTGGTTCCCATTTGGAAAACTAATGTGAACTGTGTGCATGGACTCAAGATGAGCATCACTCGTTCTAGACGTTCACACCAATAACTTTTTGGACAGATTATGGATAAGTCAATATCAATTTTATTTCTATAGCGCATTTTAAACAACAGAAGTACAATTTAGTCAAACAACAGAAGCAGTAAAATACAAGAAACCTTGGTAAAAGTAATGTAAAAGCTAAAATTAAAATGCAGAAACAAGATAAAATTGCCAACTCTAATGGGTCTCTCTGCTTGTATCAAAAGCCAAGGAAAATTTGAACAGTCTTAGAGGTCTGAATATTAAGAATAAATTGTTCCACAGATTTGGAGAAGCACCTGCAAAAGCCTGATCATGTTTATATTTTAGTTTGGATCTCAGAACATCTAAGAGAAACTGGGTGGATGGATGGATTGGCTACTTCTGGTGGCTAAAAAATGGAGCTCATACATTTTTTTTTCTTTTTGCTACAGTATCTAACTTTAGTTGTTTTTTTGTGCTGTTTTTTATCATATAACAGAACAGTAAACTGCACTGATTAAAAGAACTAACAAGTTAAAAATGTTTGCATCTTTTGTGTTCAAGCCATATTTAGTGTCTTATTTGAAACTGTATGCTTCTTTAGGTTCAAAGTAAAAAAAATACATTTACATTTGCTTCAAGATTCACCTTAAGTGATTCTTTTACTTTATCTACTCTAATAATAACTGACCAATTTGCTAGTGTCCACTGATAGCCTGTAATGAGTCTAAATCAGTGGTTCACAAAGTTGGACTGTGGAACGCCAAGAAGAGTACCAAAAAATGATTGAAACATTATTGTTAGTAGCATATTTTTGCCATGATTGTTACAAGAGATTAAAAGCAGTAGTCATGAATAGATAACAGTGATGTAACGGTTGGTAGGGTTATTTGTGTTCTCATGTTTAATTGGCTACCAGCAATGCCTGTATGCTTAAACCACCAATAGCTCAGGTTTCACGTTTCTGCCATGGTTATTTTGTAGGTTAAAGACTTAAAAGTTTGTGAATCACTGGTATAGACTCTAAAACAAATGACACCCAATGTTTTGCGGACTGTTTTGAATCTTTGTCAATTTCCTGTCGTCATCTTGGGTTGAAAACAGAAATGAGTAATATAAACTTCTGTCATGGAGCGATAACTGTGGGTGTTTAGGAGTGATTATAGTTTGGGGTTTCCATGTGTAATACGATCTTTTATATGTAAAGGGATTAGCAGCTGCTGAGAACAAGACCTTGTATTTTAAGATGTTGCCTTTTTGCAGGCTGAATTGCTCATACCATGTGACTTTTATTACCTCTGAGCTTTGGCCAGTGTCTTCATAATTCGGCACATCACACTAAAACCATTTGGATGGATGGATTGCACTTCTCTTACGGAAAAAAACACAAAGTCTACAGCTGTAGTTGAAGGATTGTGAAGTCCCTTGTCTTTTATTCAAGGACATATAAAAGTGTCTGCATCAATCAGACGGCAGAACAATCTTCTGGGCACACATGGTTGCTTTTTTTCTCATCACTCATTGGAATGATGAGTGCTCTGACAAATGGGCTAATCTCCTTAAATTTTTTACAACACTCCGAGCACTCCTCCTAATGTCCTGGAGGTTACACACTGATCCAGTCAGTTGGTCCTGGTTGTTTTCACAGCAAACTCAGTCAGTATGTCTGCTCTTTGTGTCACATCCACGCATAATGAGTCGCACACCAGCCCACATGGAGCCCTCATAAATCTTCAGTGGAATGTCCCAAGAGTTTAACTTCAGTGAGACAACAAAAGCACAAACAAAACCCGACAATATATAAGGACTTTAGCTGATGCTGGAACTGTAAAGTGAACTGCTAAAGGGATGATTAACTGCCTACTCGCTAAGGTTACAAATGTAGTATAGTAGACAGGTAGTCCGACACTTGGAGAAATCAAATGGACTCAAAATGTATATAAGACAACTGAATGCAGTTTTGCTCATCGACTTCTTATCACCCATCGAAGGTGGAGCAATAATGGTTTTGCTTGCATATATGCATGTGATTGTCGGTCTGTACCATTAGCAAAATATGTCATTAGTCACTGAACAAATTTTAATTTAACTTTTAGACAACTTTTAGAAATTAGGTTGACATCTACAACTTATTGAATTTTGAAGTCATCTCGATTCAAGATGGCTGCCACAGCAAAGCAATATTGGCAATCACAAAAATGTCTATAATTCAGTCAATTTTACAGATTTTGAGCTCAAATTTGGTGTGGTAATAGCGGACACTAATGCCCAACTTACACACTGAGCGCTAACTCATCTGTATTTAAAATTGAACTGTTGGTGTCCATTTAGTCTGTTTGCTAGCAAAATATCTCATCAACCACTGGGTGGATTTTAATGAAAGGAGAAAGTAATCAATAATAAAGTAATCAAGTTGATCAACCGATCAACTTTTAGTAGTAGCTCAGGATTGTCCTTAACTTACACATCAAGTGCAACACATTGAATAACATATTTGCTTAAACCTTTGGTATTAACTGTTAGAGTGAACTCTGTTTGTTAGCATAATATTTCATGAACCAATAGACAAATTTCAATAAAATCTCAGAAAGTAATCATTGGATGTACATTTAGAACTGATTAACATTTGGAGTCAACCCAAATTAAAAATAGCTTTCACAGCATGATGTTGGTTAACACAAAAATGGCTATAACTCAGTGAATTTTACAGGTATTGCGCTAAAATCTGGTGTGGTAGAAGCTGACAGTCAATCACAACACATAGTCCAAGCACTGACAGATCATACAAGATTATGCAAGATATTGGTATAGTGCATGAGATCAGGCATAATGTTATTTTCACTGTTTTTGACCAAAACGACTACAATTGTGGTTTCTCAATATGACTTGATCTTATTTTGAAAATCTTCATTAAAGGTGACAGGTGATTGGCATTCTTTCAAGTAATGCTAGGCCTTAATTTTATGACTAGTTTAACAGAAGAAGTGTTTTCTGACTCATGTATCTCATCTACTGAAAAGGTATTGAAAATCTCAAAATGAGAAGATTGAGTGAGTTACAGCCCTTCTTCTGAGCATCAGTAAGTTACATAACATCTGAACGATTCTTTAAATTAAAACTAGACACATTGACACCAGCTGACTGAAGCTACCCAGTGATGACAGATGAAGAGACGGAGAAATTTACACTCAATAAGAAGCCACTCATGGAGATTAGAAAGGCTGAAACGGGAGCAAATAAAGCATAGTATTTTTCTTTTTCCGTATTTCAACACCCGTGATACCCGGCATGTTTTGACTTGTAAAGACAGGCCAAAGTTATGAAGAATTCCCTAATTTACTTGAAGTTAAATCTGACTCATAGTTGGGAACTCAGAATGAAAGGAAAAAAAAATAAATCCTTTTTGGTCATAAATATGTGCCTCTGTGTCATACTTCTGCCCATCATACTTCCTGTTGACCCCTGGGTGTTGCCCTTGTCAGGGTCAGGTTGTGGGCGACGCCCTTGTCCCTCAATGCCAAGGGACTGGACCGTCCATGAAACCACCAACCACTAAGATGCAGAAACAAACCTACTTATTATAAACACAATCGTGCTCATTATGGTGCTTCTGTGCTTCTCCTCCTGTCGTGTTCAAAGTCTTACGTTCCTTTGATCGAAGTACCCCTCTCTGTGCGTTTCCCCAGTCTCTCTGGTTCTTCTTTTTCTTTTTTTTTTTTTTTTGAACATCCGCTGTGGGCAGCCCTTAATTTTTTCCCTCGCCTTTTGCAAATCACCACCTGCTCATGCGGTTGATCGTCTGACCCAGCATTCAAAGCAGAAAGGCCAGCATCGGGATTTATGACGACAATGGTGGTGATAGTGGTCACCCCCGCTCCCTCCACCGCCTTTCCATTACATGACAAGGCATGACAGATGCGATGGTCAAGAAAAGCGTGGCGCGTCCCCTCACAGAATGTTTGACTCCAGTTCCTGATCCACGGAGGCGGACTTGTCAGGCAGCGTGGAATTAAACTGTCAAACCGCTGCAGGCTGTACCCAACTGTCAGGCTTGGAAGAGATAAACAAGGCTTAGGTGGGAGAGTGCACACGTGGTCAAAATGCTGGTTTGTGGGGTCAGTGTTTTGCAGAATATCCATGACATATTGAGGTTTTTACACCCCAACTCTCTTCATCTCAAACTGTCCTGATTGCTAAATGTGTTTTCTTCCCTCTTCCCCTGCAACCAAGTCTCGCTTCATATTTGAATTCTAATATGCATGAGCTGCTTTTTCTGGCCTCATCGTATATATTGACATTTGCATTTGGAGACCCACAAGCTGTATGACATTCTGTCTCTGCCTTGCTGGTGTTCCCTGCAGCAGTCAGAGTCCATCAGGCAAAACACGCTGCAGGGCAAGAGGGTAAATCAGATACTCGGAGAACAGAAAAGAAATAACAGACAGCTTTGTGTTCTTCCCTGGATACCATTAACTCTAAAGCAAGTGCCATTTTCATTATAAAACCTTAATAGAAAATAATAAGAAATAATAGAAAATGGAATTTTATGAAAGACCCTGGGAAGGAAGATGTATGAAAATTGTACTCAAATTATAAGGTTTTATCTATTCCATAATTGCTCACGGGCCAATGTGTTGTTTTTTTATCACAAGGAAAACTAAAGAAAAAACAATTAGAGTTGTTTTGATTTTTCATAAAAATTAGATAATTCAACAAGCAAAATAAAACAGGTAAGATATATATTTTTTAAATTAATAAAAAATTACACAGAAACTTAGTTAAAAATATATGAATAATTTTATTAAA
>JAOXNZ010000001.1:27563032-27602450 GCA_028566095.1 Kryptolebias brasiliensis | reverse complement strand
TACAGAACATCTCAGCTTTAAAAGCTCAAACTCCACACTCTCTACTTTTGAATTGAGAAAGCTCCTCGGATGAGAAGAGAAACGTCTTCAACTACAGAATTAAAGTCCAGTTGCTTTTGTTTTTAACCTTTTTTTTTTTTTTTGAATATGATAGGATAATACATACTTTGTATTCTTGGGGAAAATGTTTTTGAACTTGGTGCTGTCCCAATAGATGCATTTGCTAAAAATTCAACAATAAATCATTAAAACAGTTACCCAATACAAACATAACCCACCTGTGACAGACGCTGCACAAATAATTTTATTTTGAAACTGTAGGAATATATATATGTAAAGTAAAAAAAAGACTTTTCTGATTTGATTAAATACTGGTTAAAGACAAAAATCACCTCTTTGGTCTCCTTGAATTATGGTTGAAACAGTGAGTTTTCCATTCTCCTCTCTGATCTACTTATTCTCCAAATGAAATTTTGGTGTCATGTTAAGATAAAAGTCCACAGCAGGAAATGACTGATCCAAACAGCAGGACAAACAAAGTTGCGTTGTGCCTAAAAAAGAAAAAGGAAGAACACTAGAGTTGTGCAGTTAACAGATGTAATTCTCATTTCCTCATAACACATGGAAAAGCACTGATGATCATATCCTTAAATTGTCTCGTTCTGCTTTGAAGTGGCTGTAGCTCTAACTGTCATGCTTTTGACATTGTTCACTTTGAGACGAGATAAGCCATCTGTTTTAATAACGATGTCTGTTAAAGTAAACAGAAAAATGATCTGAGCTTTTGATGAAGCCGCAGTGTAGATTGTCTTTTTTTTTTTTTTTTCTTCCTTCCATTTTTGGTTTGTTTGTTTTGATTTGGTTTTTGCATTAGCAGGGTAGGTCACATCTATCCTGCTCCTCAGAACCTGAGACCTTTATTTATCCTGCTCCATCTTTCCTGCACCCTGTAATCACACAGGCCTGCTGAGAGCTGCATGTTTGAAGGGTGGGTAGGTGGGTGAGTAGGGGGGTGGGCATGTGAGGCTGCACACAGTCCCCTGCAATAGAACTTTACTTCAAACTAACCCACATATAATTTACATTCCTCGGATACCAGCAAACCTGAGCACATAGAGGACAATATAAAACAGGTGTGTTTAACCTTTCTCCTAATCGTTTATGCTTCAGCTCTGTTGGGTGCAACATATCTGACTTTCATGTTAGACCTAATCTGAAGGGCAAAGGTCATGAATCTGAGGTATATCACCATGGATGAATCATTGTGTTCATGTACATGAAATTATAGAGAATGGACAAGAGGCAAGCCAAAACCCGTCATGGCTACACGGTTTACATGAATGTTACCACAAATTGATTACTGCTTTTAAAAAGCCTGGAGTTTAGGAAACTGACAGACATGTGCACTCAAAAACACACACTTATACACACACACCCGCAGTGGGCGATATCCACAGTACAACGATGAGTGGGTGAGAATGGCATCACCACAGCGACACTGGCCTTACCACCGAGGAAACAAAGGAGCCTGTGTGTGTGTGTGTGTGAGAGAGAGAGACTGTGTGTGTGTGGATGTAGGGGTATGTGTGTGTGTGTGTGTGTGTGTGACCTTCCTTCCCTCCACATCGGATCCATCTTAAAATACTGCGGCTGCTCCACTGATGAAAATTGCTCCCTTTCATTCTTCCTGTAAGAGCGTCTGTGGGGGGAAGTATATGGGCATGTGGTGGGGAGGGCGGAGGAGAAGCGCTGGAATGATGTGGGTATAGAAGTGTGTATATTAATGCGTGTTTTGTCACTGCATGTGTTTATCTAAGAATCTGACATAATAGGTTGGCTAAGAGATTGTTTTACTCACAGGCAAAACAAAAAGAGTAGAGTAACCTTGAAACACCCCCATGTGAGGCGGACTGGGCCATTAGTAAGAGTTGGCCATCATGGTTTGTATCACAAGCTCCTGGTTATCAAAGGCAATGAGGAACCCATATGGGGATGTGTTGTGCTCTGCACAGAAGACTTGCATTAGCAGGGCATATTTTCACTCTCTTAAACCCTGCACAGTTACTTGTTTGCTGCTAAAGGGCCCCAACATGCAGCTGCGCCACAGAGCCCCTCTGGAATGAGATCTGTGTCTTCAAAACTCAGACCCCTGTCGTTGGGGTCTGTTAATTTTACAAGTCTGGGCTTTGTAACCCCTGTCGATAATACAGGGAAATGCGGAATAAAATGTCGACTTCAGTGGAGCTGTGTATGAGAGGGAGAAAATTAGAGCCCAAGTTAACAATCTGCGGTATCATAAAACCAGTCTTTGTCCCACCCTGACTCCCTCTGTGCTTCTCTCTTCTTTCCTGCTTAATTTTGCTCCCCTCTTTCATAATCCTTGCTTCAGTTTCAAAGCTCTTCTCTAATTTGCAGTTTGAGATGGATTGATCTCAGATACCTAAATTGTGCACCTTGGAAAGCCCTGAACTAAACGGCCTCTTCTTCTTTACATTGTCACCTACAGTCCTACCCTTCATTTGTCTGCACAAGTTATGTGTATCTTGTGTGTCAGAGCTGGTTTAGAGCAGGTTCAGTGGCATGCATTGCAGGAGATGATCTGTTTATTCAACCTAGTGTTTGTCATTTGAACGCATGTTGTTATAAGAAAAAGAAAGAGAAATGGCGGAGAGTTAGAAGTAAAGAAACCTTTATTGTATGCATACTTTTGTTTAATTTAAAACCTTTTCTTTAAAAAAAACAAGAAAAAAAAACAGCTTCAGTGAATTTGATGGTTGGAAGTAAAGTTTATTTTTTACCTGAGCTCATTTGGGGTAATTATAAGGAAATGCAGAAGGAAATAAAGGGATAAAAGAACACTTCATCTCATCCACCCTCATGTTGGGTTGGTCAACAGTGCCTAATAATGTCAATATTATGCCAGCAGTTTTTTCCCTGGATGGTGTCAGCAAGTCTTTAAATGTCTTCTATGTTACTGTCAGAGCCTGCAGCTCATCCTTCACTCTCTTGAGTTACTGCCAAGCAAAACTCTAAACTCCTCTTCACAGAGCCAGCAGTAAACCCTGTGCTGTTTTATCTGATAGAATCATGGCAACTACAGGATGTTTGTTTGATTTATTTTACAAAGTCATTTAAGACTCGGCTGTAGAAACAGCAAGCAGTTTGTAGCCCAAAATAAAAAAACAAAACAAAAAAAAACCTTTATGCTTTCTATTTCTGTAAAAGCAGCTTCAAACAGAGGGGACTTTGGCGGTGGTTTTCACCCACCATTGACTCCGGCAGATTAAACTCTTTCCATTACCAAACTAAATAATAGGGGCCGCGCAAAATCAAGATGGGGCCGTGTTTTATAGGTGCTGCCCTGCAACTTTGGCAGGGTTCAGTGTGGGTCTGTGGCTACTGCGGCAGTGAACTCAAAGGGTGGTGCAGCTGAGGGTTTCTACAGGAAGAATCGTGGTGATGGAGGTTATTTTCGGACTGAATGAGGTCTTGGTTTAATCTTGAGTGACAACCTATGTGACAAAAACCTGAAATGAGAGGGAAGAACTTTGAGAGTCTGCAGGTTTTCGCATTTGTTTTAAGAGACACCCATGTTTCTTCTGGACTTTGCACTTTCATTGACCTTGCATGATAATGCTTTGAAAAATCGTCTTGAAGAGAGGAGACCATACAAGCGGGGATGAGAGGTGTGGCCCATTAGCCCTCCTCCTCTGAGAACTTCCCTCCAGCAACTTCCAACTTCATTAAATATGCCTCACTAAACGTGTGACTATCTGTGAAACCTGGATGATAAACGTACAGCATTCTTCCTTCCATCCTCTGACATCTGATGTGGTTTTGATGTGGAAATGGATACTGCTGAGGAAAAGAGGAACCAGACTTGTGTTACAGCCAGCTGTGTCCCCCCCAGAAAAGAACTCTGTAACCCGCTACATCTGGCTCGGCTTGGCCCGGCCCTGGCCTCTGTTCTTACTACGCCGCCATTAATGAGCACCACAACAGTAATGGCTACCAGTGCACTGAGAAGAGGAAGAGAGCAGATTGTGCATGATTAATCTGCCACTACTGTCAACTTTGTTTGTAGATTTTGGAAGGGCTTTAAAACCTTGTGAGTGCTCAGTGTTCAGCTTTGTGCCTGTACAAATTAGTTTTTGTGCATAATGCTGCACATGCTCACACCCATTTTGTGTAATTTTATTAGAGTGGAAATATTGCTCGTGCACAAAGCCTGTTGTGTTGTCCCCAAAGCCCAAAGCGTATAATAAAGATGGAAGGAAGCTCTTTATGTTGGGCCTCTGTGAGGAAGCAGTCGCCTGTAATTATCGCTGCTTTTCATTCCTCGTAGCAAACACAACAGATAAGTGCTCTGGCACTTATTGGACCCGACAACGTGTTTAACAAAAACAAGTTGTTTGTAAACTTGCTTGTTTTTTTAGATCACATTACCAAATCACAGCAGTCTTTCTTTCTTGCCCCCCTTTTTTCTTGAAGCATCAAGAACATTGGCAGTTGCAATGTGGAAATCATTAGCTACAAATCCCAACAAATATAATAACAGGGCGATTAGCTGTCTTCCAGGGATCCTCTGCTGTTTTTCTTGTTTTTCTCATTGCTGGGGCGGTGCTGTAGTCTGGCCGAGGGTGAGTCCTCCTCTTCTTATTCCCGGACTTTTTCTATTTGTAGATCTGTGAGTATTTTATTGGAGGATTTTCCCCCCCTTTTTTTCTGTCTTTCATGCGGTGGTGGTTCTGTTTCCCATCATGGCCTTATGATAAAACCACAAGAAAGCTCAGCCCTATGTGACGAGAGCGCAACAGTTGCTTGGTGACTAGGAAAGGGGCGCGTTGAGGGGGGTGGGCGTGTTTGGAGGGGAGTTGGCCCAAAGTGGTGATGATCCAATCAATGGATGATCTCTTTATTTCCTCCAGGACAAGGATAAGTTGTTCATATCTGCTAGGTAAAACCTAGTTTTTTTTCCCCATTAGCTTGATAGATGTGTTGGCATCAGTAGAGATTTTTAAATGTCTATTCGTCTTTACGATTGCCTCACTTATCTGAGTCCTACCAGATCTGCTACCTCCCAGTCCCACCACAAGCAACCACACTTTTTTTTAACAGTGGCAAAAACGATGCCATATTTACTATCTAATCCGTGAAGCCTAACTTGGCCTCAGCATGGCAGAATGATTGCCAGCCACAACCCATTCCAGACCATGTGCAGACAAGCTATGCTTCTTCCTGAAACTGAGGAGGAACATTTTCTTGAAGAGAAGACATTTACAAAGTCAGTCGTCTCTTTCTTTTTTATACAGAGCATCAAGCAAGCAGCCAAGTTCAGTCATTTTCATGTTTGCTCTTTTAGAGAGAAGATTTTTGAAGGACATGAACTCATTTGAGATGCAGTTAGTTCCTCTTTCCCTGCCTGATGTTATCCTCCTTGACTGGGGCAGTCATGAATACTTTTAGGAAGCAGTAACTCATTATTGTGCTTGTGCTGCTGCCAAACTTCCAATAGGAGTGTTTCCTAGTCATTTTCTTTGCTGTTGTGACTGCCAGAGTCAGAAAAAGGAAAAAATGAAAAGTCATCATGTGATTTCTATTTTTCTCAAATTAGAATACAGTTTTACTGTAGATAATGCAACATGGTTCCAACTACCATCCTTTTTGAACTGATTGGATTGCAAATGTTGCTTATGTTGGTATCAGAACACTGTTGGATCTGCTCACATGTCTCTGTTATGACCTGAGAAATGAGATGGATTGTCTGTCCTCTGGATGTGGACCCAATGATAACTTCTCTTCTTCATCTCTCTTTTATAACCTTCATATACGGACTGCAAAGGTGTGAACCCTGCTGTATCTCCATTAAACTGTTTTTGTAGTTTTATGGAGTCTCGTTCAGCCTCAGCCAATCTCAGGTGGATTTACGATCCGGTAGTGGATATCCTTGCATGCCAAGGCAGCATTCATTTGCAGAGATAAACGGGAGCCACTTACAAACAACAGAGTGGCATCACAATTGCAGAAACTTGACACCTCTGAGCTCCTCGCTTCTGCTCAACTCCTGTCAGCCAGACGATGGATGGCTGATAAGCTCGACTGAACAACACAGCCAAAACAGCTTTAATTAAAACCAACTTCTGCTGTCACACTGAGAACAGCCGTGGCTTCTGATTTGTTCTGAAATTAACTGTTAGTAGTACTTTTGTTGCACATCCAAGAAGCTGCAATGTATGTTGGCATACAAGATAACTGTTGTAATATACAGCAAGTTAAGAAACAAGTTATGCATTTTAACATACAGTACCACAGTTTATGGAACATTTTTCATTTATTCACAAATTCTGTTCCAATGACAGAAAAACGGTTCTGTTCTCAAAGAATTCATTTATACATAGAAATAAAATAAAATTTTATCTACTTACAGACCTTTGAATCTGTCATGGTCTGGTTTATTTTCAAGGTGAGGTTGTTTTTCAGAGAGGAAGTTCCTTGTATTTCAATTTTTTGTGTTTTTGTTCCCATGTACTCATTATACCTTGTAGTTTTGTAAAACCCTTGTTTTATGCTTGATTTGTGTTCTTTTGATCCTTGTACAACAGGCTTGCTTTTACTTCCTTCTCTTGTTTGACACTTGGATTCAGTTTTTTCTCACCTGTATTTGATCAGGGCAGAACAGTTGTTAGAACTGTTGCCTCACAAGAAGGTTGCAGGTTGTTGTGGCCCATTCTTGTGGCATCACTAATGGCCCAGGTTTTCTTCGGGTACTTGGGTTCCACCAGCAGAACAAAAACATGCATGCTAGGTTTATGGGTAACTCTAAATTGTAACTAAGTGTGAGTTATAGCGTGAATAGTTGTCTGTCTTGTTTGTTTCCCCACATTTCGCCCAATGATCAATGAAAATAGGAGCGAGCTCCCTGGGACCTTTCACGGAAGAGCAGGTAAAGAAAATGGATGAAAGCGCTTGTTTATTTCTCAAATGGAGCCAGATCTTTGTCATGAGTTGGGCTTCTGTCATGGTTTGGCTTCATTAGTTTTGTTCATTTTTAATATTTCTGCCTCCTGAAAGTTGTCAGCGTTTGGGTTCTTTTCTCATCTGCAACCATGTGAAAGAAGTAAACTCAGAATGTCAAATCTGAGCACCACACCACAAAATTTGAATTAGAAGTGTGCTCCTCAGGCATCCCCAAGGAAATGTTTGTCTTTGTAAATGTTTGAGCTGAAAGGTGGATGATAGACAAGGTAAGAAGAAGAATGAAGAAAAAGAACAAATGGTTAGACGTGGTTGGAAGTTGGAAAACCTTGGATTTGAAAGCAAATGATTAAGAGCAATGAAGCACAGCTGGCTCACCAAGGGCTATAATGGCTGTCATATTGCAATGCATTAGCTCATACTCTGTCCGAACAGCTTGTCTCGATAAAAGGGGCCAGTCATTGCCTAACTACATACACAGCAACATGACCCCACAGAGTCAAATCAAACAAGCAAGTATTGTTCTTTCTTTGTTAGCATTTGATTGACAGGCACTGCGTGAAATTGGTTTATTAGCTCTAAGAATAGCTATTTCAATGGCTCCATCAATGATAATAAGCGTAACCCAAGATTTTTCAATACTGTCTTTTAAATCCTTTTGAATCCTATTGAAAAGATTTCTTTGACAAGATCAGTGGTCTTTGCCTAGTGAACTTATCAACCCGAAAGTGTTTCCTGCTCCATTCAAGACTTAAAAATGTTTTGCATAAAATCAATGACACCATAATCCAATATTAAAATCTGGTTATATTTTATTTCCAGATAGTTGTGTTGCAGTTTCACCTTCGTTCCTGCCATACAAAACTCTAACAATGATCCTAGCAGTAATTTCCATCTTAGTTCTCTGTCATTAAGAAGCTAGATTAAAAAATCTTGCTGCATACCTTCATTAAAACTGCCACTATAGCCACTTCTCAAAAAATATCCATTGTGGATACCACAGATTTAGGTAATACTGGTTTGTTTTTCAAGATTGAGACATCTGTTGCACAACTACTCCTCCAGTTTATGAAAATACACTTTATTTTTGACAAAATTTAAATTGGCTTCAATGAAGTTGCCTTTTCTCTTCAGCCTTTTTGGTAATGTCTGCTAATTTTTAGGTATTCATTTTTACAATAAACATCTTGACTGAACCTAAGCTATTTTTTTCTTGTTGATCACTTTGCACTTATTAAGAAAAGTACTGTACATTACAAATATTTAATTTCTAGACATACTGAAGTTCCTGAAACTTCCCTGAATAGGCTCAAGTGAGTACAGAGAATGGATGGATGGACTGATAGATGGATGGCTCTTAAACTGCCTTACTAAAAGTGACCTATGACCCCCACAGTAGTCACTCCTGTTTTCGTTTCATATTATACCTTTTCTGAATCATCTTAACTCAATAATCAATGTTTTTTCTCATTGTTATGCAGACGACACAGTTTTTACCTTTTGTTAAACCAAATAGTCTCGCTATTTTTATTGTTTCCAAATATTCTCCATCTCAGCTGTGGCGAAACTGTAGATCTGGGTTTTTGAAAGGTCACACGGTTTGTAGTTCAGATTCCAGCAGCATCAGGACCACTTCCAGGAATTTTGATGAAGTCTTTGATCAGTATCTGAAGTTTGAAGCTCATTCACTTGGATTTTGTTTCAGCTGAGAAACATGGTAAAAATCAGACCTCAACTTTTAGCAAGTCTACTGGAAACTGGTGAATTCCCTGATCTGATCTCATTTAAATTACCCTAACTGTGTGTCTTTGTTTGACTCAGTCCTTTGTTTGTTTTGTTTAGGGTTTTTTAAAAACTGTCAGTTACTTTATCAGTTCGTTATTGCATAAAAGAACACCTGTCGCAAAAGCTCCCCCCCCACACACACACACTCACACCACCACCACCCGACACCACCGAGGCTCAGTGCATTGAGTGGCGATTGCTCATCAACCTTACATCAAACTTTGTTTATTTGAATTCCCTCTATTGGGAAAGAAAAGACTTTCCACCAGCCTTTGTGTTTTTGTGGAAACCCAGCGGCCACATATGGTTGTTATATACTTCCAAATTCAAGCCATATTTGCTTATGCTATACATCGTTGAGGCTTTCCCCCTGATTGTATGTTAGCAATAATTGAAACTCTTTTTATTGATTTTTGCCTGAATATTTTTGGCTAGAGCTTGTGCACATATTATTATCGTTTATAATAATTCCAGAAGCATTAAAATATTTGAAGAGCGCAGTTGTTGTCTCACAGAATCCAGATGCCCAATGAAGCAGGTCACATATGTGGCTGCCTTTTACATGCCTTTCTTTAAAGTTTTCTCTAAGGTTTTATCTTAATAGATTTCTAATCTCTTGTACAAAACATCAGGTATGGTGTGTTTTTTTTTTTTAAATATTATTTTTTTCTTGCAGAGTGTTATACTGCCAATGGAGAGGACTACAGGGGCTTCCAGAACCAGACCAGCCTGCTTGGTGGTAAACCCTGCCTCTTCTGGAATGAGACTTTCCAGCACCCTTACAACACCCTCAAATATCCCAATGGAGAAGGAGGTCTTGGAAGCCACAACTTCTGCAGGTGTGTGTCTATAATTTATGCACACACTGGTCTTTACCAAAAACTGTATATGGATAGACTCTTAAATGTTATGATCGTCTTTTCTTACTCTGTTCTGTCTGATTCATAGCCAGAAAAAGATACAGCACTGTATTAAAGCTTTAAAATTACAACTTTTTTTTTTTTGTCTCATCTCCAAAGCTGCTCCACTGAGGAGGCGCCTCTGTACATGTCTGTGGTCTTTACTAACATAAAGTTTCAGTATCATAATAATTCATTTTTTCTGGGCCTTGATCAATGTTGTTTTAAACTTTCAATGAAAAATATACAAAATAATTATGTAAACCACAGTTTACATGATGAGGAATGTCGTGTAATCAATAAAAATATCAGTTTTGCAGATCTCTATTTTTCTAAACTTATAAAGTTTGAACATGAGGCCTTAAAAGTTCTTAAAGCGCGTTTTAAAAAATCTGATCAAAATGTTACTAAAGAACTTCCTGGAACTAAATATTAAAATTCCTGGTCTGCTGATGGAGCAAACACATCGTCTGTCTGTAACGTAACTGAGGTACAATAAGTTCAACTTGAAATGCTTACTGTGGCTGTAATGAATCAAAAAAACATGGTTTAGTTTATTTTGGAAATATGAAAATAAATGATGATGTGTACCTTCAAAGCCACAATTCTTGGTACTTTTGTTTTACGATTCCTTTATGCAGAATAGTACAAACATTTTGGGAGCATTAAAAAGCTGCAACACAGGAAATGAAACACAGATTAGAAGAAGCCTGAAAAACTATGAGAAACATATTTTTGTGTTATGAGCGTGTTTTCCTTTATTCTAAATCTTTTTAATCAGTTCGTGACCTGTCAGGTTCCTCTTGTGATCCTGTGTGTTTGGAATGTTTCACACATGTGTTCACAGAGATTAAATTTGAGCCTGATATCAGCAGCTGGCTTAATGATCAAAACACACAAAAAATTGGAAACAGGAAGGAAAGGAGTAGCCCGCCTCTGTTCAGAAGTAACAAAAACCACCCGCTGTTGCACCAAAAATGCCAACTTATTAGCATGTTGAATTTAACTTTTCCTCAGAGGTTATGCTCATTTCAAACGTCGATTTCCTAATAATGAGATAAAACTCCGGTTTAAAAAGATGCTTCTGATAGCACCTGTTTTGTTTTGGTTTTGTGAAAGGATTTATTTAGCTGCATGTAGAGCTGGGAGTGAAAGTGGCATTGTTCTGTAAGCTTCAATTATTTCACCACCCACTCTACATTTCAAGACATCTTTAGCTGTTTCTGTTTCTCTTTTGAAGATGTCTTTTCTTTTTGAGATCAGCTTTACTACAAAGTCCTCAGACAATGATGTTTTTGCTTGTGTGTACATGTGCTTGTTTGTCTGTACCGTTAGCAAAATATCTCATGACCCACAGCACAGATTTTAGTGAAACTTTCAGAAAGTAGTCATTGGATGCACATCTGCAACTCATTAACTATTGGAGTTGATCCAATTAAAGATGGCTGCCACAGCTAAGCAACCATAGCAAACACAAAAATGGCTATAACTCAGCCAGTTTTACAGATGTTGAGCTTAAATTTGGAGTGGTAGTAGCTGAGCATTATCCTCAACATATACTCAGAGCACTACACATTTTTCTTTTTTTTTTTTGTTTAAAACTTTAGCATTAACCCCTTAGTCCTTATTTTGAATTGATCTTGTTGGCAGAAGTGCTGCTGCCCCCGGTACAGGGGCTGCTAGTGATGTAGGGGTTAACTGTTGCAATCAACACAAACTGTCTGTTAGCAAAATATTTTACAAATCCCTAGATGGATTTTAATGAAACTTTCAGAAAGTAATCATTGGTATGTCACAACATCACATGCACATGTCACATCGCGCAAAAAGTTGTTTCCAAGGTTTGGCCAAAATAGCTATAACTCTTTCTTTCATAACTTGATATTTGTCTTAAACTATTTAGACTAACTAGGTTTTTAGTTTTCCAAGTGTTGATCTGCACAGCTCTTGATTAAAAAAAAAAGAAAATTAGATCCAGGTTTAGGTCCTGTTTCAAAAAGTTTGCACGCAGTGGACCTGCACAGACTTGGACTTCTGAATATTTCAAAGACAGCATTTAGCCGAGTCATCACAAACATGTAAACACGCTCAGAGCCTGTGGAAGCAAATCTGTCCTTCATCCCTGAAACGTGGAGGGACACAGTGGCTTTTGGTGTCTGGAAAGCCATTTTTATCCGTCAGTCACGCTCCAACAACAACTGTCTGCATTACAGGCATAACTGTCAAACTTGTGTACTATTTCCAGGGAATCCCACTGTTTTGTGAGTCAGTTGAAATTAACCGAGACGTCCAGAACAGTGGCTTGGCCCAGATTTTCAGGCCATAGGAAACAGAGCAACCCTCCCGTCCTCGGCCCAAAGCCCCTGAAACATTTCTTCCGAATGTTGGTTGTAAACTCATGGAGCAACGGTGCTTTGAAGTGGAGCTGGACAAATTTGTTTTTACTTGGACACGATGGGATTTTGGAAGATTTATGAGTTGGATATATGCAGAGCATTGAGGTAAGCGTTCCATGCACATTAGGAGCTCATTACGTCCAAAAAAGCTGCTCGAAATGTACATTTTCATTGTTTGGATTTGGCTGTTTCCTTGGCCCCTCGTGTAGTCAGCAGCTTTGGCAGCTCACTGACAGCTAACAGCTTTGGGGGTTTTTTTTCCCCCCAGAAAGAGTGATTTTTGTTTCTCAGAGCTGCAGCTCTTCTCAAACTTTTCCAGACATGTAAGGAGCCTCCCACCAGCAGAACTAAAGTGACCACTTCATTGTAAGAAGAAGAGGGATGGCATTTATGGCATGTCTGCGCAAGGTCAAGTATTTGTGCATGCCTTCGCTTGCGCAGTTGGGTGCATGTTTTGTGATCAGGGTAGAGGTTACTCTCCTACTTCTTGTAGTTGCGTTGTTTGATCACAGAAAAGGTGGCTCCTGAGGTTGATTTTACCAGTCATGTCTCATGCTTCGTTGTCCAATTTGGATTGCAAATCTCCTGATTTACATAAGGTGTGCACTGCAATTCAGATTGATTCTAAACCACTTTAACCTTCGAAGACTTTCATATCCTCCCACCTGATTTGTGTGTCTCACTCATCTGGGTTTAGTTTTTTTTCTTTCTGTAGTAGCTAAAGCTCTAAAATGGGTGGTAGTGGATGGACAAAAAGGGAGGAAACAAAGACAGAGAGGTAGTTTTAGCTCTTCTGACCCTGAGGCCAAATGTAGTTTTAAGAAATGAGAGCTGGGGGAGAGCACAGGTGGATAATGCAAAGCCGGGGGAGTTGGGGTGGGGGCTCAGGAATCATTACATGTCTCAACTTTAACACACAGCTCTAAGCTTGTATCAGATGTTGAAAAGCTGAGAAGAAGAGGATTACAAACTGACTTTTCATCCCATCACTGGAGATTTTAGATGAGAGGGTAGTGGATCGGGGCTGAAGAAAGAGCTCTAACAGCCCCCACATTTCATCTTTACAGCTTCCAATAAAATACCCCAGTGAAAACAGAGGAAAAAAAAAACAGGCAGAGGGGAAATGTCACATTATTCCCCTGCAAAGAAAGGAGCAGAACGCATAAAGAAAAAGACAAGAGTTCTTGTGTTTTAGCTGAAATGTAGGAAGCCTTATTTCTGCAGTGAATTTATAATTACTAACCATCAACAGGGTGAGATCGAGACGTCACTGAAAAATAAGAAAAACGTCAAAAATGACATTTTCTGCCAGAATGCAGTGTGAATGCAGATTACTGAGTGCTGAAATTGGCTAAAGAAGGTGAAACTGAGTTGTTAGTTAAAAGAAGCAGAACACTATCTAAAAGCTACACTGGCTAAATGTAGCAAAACTAGCTAAAAGTTAACTATAGCAAAATGGTATCTGAAAGCTAAATCAGTTAAAGACTTGCTGAAAACTTAAGTATCAAAACACCAGCTAAAAGCTAAATCTAGCAAAATGCCAGCTAAAAGCTAAAAGTAGCTAAAAATAGTTCAGTAGATAAAAACTAAAACAAGCTTTGAAAAAAAATTAGAAGAACAATGTTTTTGAAGGAATGAAAGATCTCTGTATTTCTATGGGGAAAATATTTGTAAAACAATTTTTGTTTTTTTTTTAAATAAAAATGACAAAAACCAAAATCATAGCACCCATCTTCTGAATGAGCTGAACGTTTTGATATTTGAATGAATAAAATTGCTTAAACGTATGCAGAAGTATGTAGAGGTAAAAATGAATCTGAATGATGAATCAGCATTCACACAATATGTAAAAGATTGTTGCAATGCAATCATTATGCACTTTTAGACTTAATTAAAACATTTATTTTCTGTCTGTAAGTACGTTGACCTTTTTTTTAATTCTTCAAAAGAACATCACACAAATCAAAGTCCTGATTCATGTTTGTTGTTCCATGTGATCAACCACGGGCTGATATAGGACTCTGCTCGTGGTGCATTAGTATGATGGTGTGAACTTAATGATGGTTCAGTGAGCAGCTGAATAGCTCTGCCAGGCCATTTTCATGGCTATTTATATGCAGGTGTGTGTGCTGCAGAATTTATGAGCGTGCAGTATGGCTTCTAATGCTTTTCCCTTACATGGATGAGATAATGGAAATGCCAGAGTGAATAGTGTTCTCGCAGTTGATTGTAATTGAATCTTCATGATGTCAGGTTCACATCTGAGGTCAGAAAAGCTGCAGCCAAGTTGTTCACTGGTCGTATGACTGTGTAACTATCCCAGGGCGCTGCTTTGTTAAACTGATGGAGTTAATCAGAGAACTCTACAAACAGATGTACGTTTTAGTGGGAAAGAATCAGCCATTAACACTTCAGTGAATATGAACAACGTAAGAACGGATTTTTGAAATGGAGAGCCTGTTTGAACTATTTGGTTGATTTAGTTTGATTTAAAACTTTATGCTCATTGCTTCTGAATTTTCTCCTGCTTCATACTGTGACTCAACCATTTTATCTTTGTTTATTGTTTAGGATTAGCTTGGCATCATAGATTGTCAATGTCATATGCCTGACTATAACCTAATCAGGCATGAAATTTGTAATATTTTAAGACATTATTGCAAGTATAAGTGGCTTCATACTGAATTATGTGGCTCACTTAGTGCAAAAATGACTCAATCAACCTAATTGTGCCAATTAGGAGTCCAAACCTTTTCTACCTCTGGGTATGGGAGTATTTCAACAAGCTCTTCTAATTAGAGCCAAGTGGGACATCACTTGCACCCAGAAAAAGAATGTAATCCTCTTTAAATTAACTTCAACTTATTCTTTAAAACATCCACAGCCAGTGGCAGTGGCTTTTATTAGTCTTCATCTTTCTTTGTGTTGCAGAGTTAAATGAACAGTTTTCTATCCATCAAGGTCCACTTTTATCTGCTGTGACACCTCAGTTTGTCTTATTTTAATCAAATTTATTTAAAGATTTTACTCAATTTTATGTTTGTTAAAAAGAAATATTCCACACAAATATGGCTCAAAACCAAATTGTCATTCATCATCACTGTCATAATGGAGCCAGAAATCTCCTTCAAAACTATTAGGTCCTGTGTGTTTAAACCACATTATTTACGTGGTAGGTTTGGGAGAGAGTTGTGGAAGCTAAACTTAGACAAGAGGTGACTATTTGTGAGCAGCAGTAAGGTTTCATGCCAAGAAAGAGCACCACAGATGCCATCTTTGCTTTGAGAATGCTGGTGGAAAAGAACAGGGAGGGTCAGAAAGAAATTCATTGTGTCTTCATGGATTTAGAAAAAGCATAGGACAGGGTGCTGAGGGAGGAGCTGTGGTGTTGTATGAGGACATCTGGAGTGGCAGAGAAGTATGGTAGACTGGTACAGGACATGTATGAGGACAGCTGGACAGTAGTGAGGTTCGCTGTAGGAGTGACAGATAGCTTCAATGTAGAGGTGGGCGTGCATCAAGGATTGACTCTGAGCCCCTTCTTGTTTGCTCTGGTGATGGACAGACTAACAGATGAGGTCAGGCAGGAATCCCCGTGGACTATGATGTTTGCAGATGACATTGTGATCTGTAGTGAGAACAGGGAACAGGTGGACGAGAACCTGGAGAGGTGGAGGTATGCATTTGAACGATGAGGAGTGAAAGTCAGCCGTATCAAGAGAGACTACCTGTGTGAACAACTGGGAAATAAAGTTAGAGGCCAGACTGAGATGGTTTGGACATGTGCAGAGGAGGGACAGTGGGTATAATGGTAGAAGGTTGTTAGAGAGGCAGCTACCAGGAAAAAGACAAAGAGGAGATATATGGATGCAGTTAGAGAGGACATGGAGGTAGTTGGCGTGAGGACAGAGGACACAGAGGACAGAGAAAAAGAAAAAGATTTACATGATAGATACTAATAATATGTAGGTGGGAGAAAATCAGTTGTATTAAAGGTGAATCAATGATTTAGACATTATTCAAGGAATACAAATTAACATCAAACAGCAAATGCCTAAAGCAAAAATAACTTCTAGGCTCTGTAAGAATTTCTTGATGATGCATTTGTGTTACAGAGCAGCAGAAAGCAGCATGCATGTTAAATCATCCAGGTCAGTTACAGAGTTTTCTCTCATGCAGTAAATTACCAAACTCTGATCTCCTGTTAGCCTTAAATCCCAACCCTGTCAGGCCTCTCATCAGCACTTTGCAATCAGCGTTTCTCCTCCCACCAGTCCAGCCAAATGAGGGAAGTTTGGCTTTGATCATTAAACTAAATTGAAGTCAGTTTAGAATCTCTCTAAATGTTTGTTTCCTTGAAAAGTTTTCAGTCCATGATATCCCCAGGCTTTACACAAATGGTTAATGTAAAAGGATTTTCAAATTTTTATATGCCTTTAAAATGCCTGGCAACGTAATGTTGCCAGGCATTTTAAAGCTGATCATAAAGTTTTGGGTTGAAGCAAAGTGTTTGAGCAGCAGCCAACTAAGAGCAGCTGCTTTTTGTTTTTTTCTCTGATGGAGCTTGTAAGCCACTGTAGCCTTAACTGGCTGCGTACCGAAACGTGTTGCTCGCTCTGAGCAAAAAATGACTCAATCAGCGTAATTGTGCCAATTAAGAGTCCAAATATCTTCTACCTCCGGGTATGGGAGTGTTTCAACAAGCTCTTCTGATCAGAGCAAAGTGGTTCTTCACTGACACACGGGGATGGGAATGCAGCTCTTCCAAAATGCACACTCTGACGCACACACACCCTTGATTTTTATCAGTCTCAAATGGGATCACATCTTTCTCTGTCCTACAGGGTTAAACCAACATGTTACCATCCATCAAGTTCCACTTTTATCTGCTGTGGCACCTCAGTGAATCTGAGGATGTCTGCTTCTGTCCCCCCCTCAGATTTACACAAAAGTAGAAACCACACATTGTGTAGCACCTGGGGTCAGGATCGACTGTTTCTATCCTGTGGGTTTCCCTGGTCACTTTAGCAAAATAGATGATGTTTCCATGCTTCTGTTAGATAGACGTTTGTAAAGAAAAACAGAAGTATTAATTACAAACTAGAAAAACTTTATTTTCTGTGAAAATGAAGTGTGAATGCTGAGTGCTAAAGGACTTAAAAGCTGAAACAGAGTTGTTATAGCTAAAAGAAAGAACTAAAAGCTAAAATTAGTATAAAGCTAGCTAAAAGAAGCCAAATACTACTTAAAAGCTAAAAGTAGCATAACACTTGCTAAAAATAGTAAAAACATACCTAAAAGCTAAAAGTAGAAAAAAAGGTTAAATAAGAGCTAAAGGTAGCAAATTGCTTGCTAAAAGCAGCATAAGAGGACAAAAACAGATCAAGTATGTTGAAACAGATTTCAAAGATATTAATGTTTTTGAAGGACTTGAAAAGTGTATTTCTGTTGGGAAAATATTTGTAAATAAGGTAAAATATTTACAAAAGTATAAAACTTACCAAAACCTAAAGCTATGCTAAAATAGCACAAAGTATGCAGAAGTACTTACATTGCAAAGAAAAAAAAAAAGTACAGAAAAAAAGAAATAGCCTTCACAAATTTAAGAATTTGAGTGGATCAGGCATGAGATGGGTGGTCTCCTGAGGGTGTGAATTAATGCTAATGGTTGTAATTTATGTCTGCCTCCTCAGGGGTGATTAAGGAAGTACCATAAATTACATGAATGGCAGTCACACATTTTTTTATACCTATTAAAATGTGACTATGATGTGTTGACAGACATTAAAAATGAAATGTGGGCTATAATGCAGTTTTTGATGATTTGGCCCAGTTCTTCCCATTTAAACAGCAGCTTCAGGCCAAACAAACAGGTGTCTTCTTCCTATTTGGGTGGAGCAACAATAGATCTAGGCTTGTGATATCGAGCTGGGAACATTTAAAGATTCACTGTTGAGAGATGTAACTTTTTCTGTACATTTTCCCATTGTTGACAGGCTTTAAAAAGGGCATATATGTTGAGAGTAGAAGCTTTAATCAGATTCGTCTACCCATTTAACAATGATATCTTTGTCAGTACTTCATTCTGAGCCTGAAAAGAAAGGAAGATATACCGGATAGTGTTTTTTATCGAAGAAGAAAAGAATTGGAAACACCCTTCACATCGTTGCAAACAAAAAGCGAAACAGGATATGGGCATTGCTGCAGGGCTTTTTCAAGATGCTACAATGAGGTGTGTCAAAAGACTAAAAGGTTTCTGGGAATCCTAGTCAGGGCTCAAAAAAGGATGTCACTTTAGAAGCCTTTTTTAGTCAACCAGTAGTGTGTTTTTACAGCTCACGCTAAATCCTGAAATAGAGCTCAAATGAACTGAAACAGCATTAGTTTGAGCTTCCATTGCTCGCTATGCCTGCGTTTACTTAATTTCCCCACAATTTAGAAGTTTCCACAAGGGGTCCTGATTTGCAAGGCTGGATGATTTCCCTGGAGATATTGAGCCCGCACAAAGCTTTTAGGTATTTCTATCACCAGTCCCACTCCTCATCGCTTTTGTAAGTGAAACTGAAAAGGAAAAGCACCGAGGGGGCCTTTCAGGCTTATTATGATGGGTTAAAAGTGACTTGATGAGGTTCAAAAGAGGCTGCAGCCTCAGACAAAGGCATGGCCCCATCACCCATCTTTTTTTTTTAGGTCTGTGTCTGTCTGGCCCAGAACAAAGAGCCTTCCCACTGACCTCCAGCAGACTTTTTGGTCTGGCCCTTGACTGGCATGTTAAGCCTCCAGAGTGCAGAGGAGCAGGCTAAACTAACAAGACTGCTAATCAGAATGATTGACACGCCTGAAACAAGCTTCTCCTAAACATGGCTGCTTATTAAGTTCTGCAGAGGAGTTTCTAGGTCAATATGATGTTTTTGCCCAAATATTTCAGAATTTATTTGTTCACCCCCACATTTAACTTTCATCGTCTCTCAAACACGCCTCTGTTACTACTTTAAGACAGAAAACTCTGAAAACACCTTTTTTTTCTTTAGATACCACCATTGATGTTTTTTTGTTTTTGCATGTAATTGGTGTCTAGAACAGTTCTCTCTGCTGCACCAGCTCTCACTGACACAAACATCAATTCAGCTTTTGGCATATACCCACTGGACATGTCTCTGCTCAAAACATTTAAAACTTAAGGCCTTTAAAGGTATGCATAAATGCATATCACCCACTGCCTTTCATGGAAAAGCTTTAGGTTCAAATCGTGTTAATCTGACAAAATTATGGGAGTTATAGCCATTTTGGTCAAACCTTGAATTTAACATTATTTGCAATCTCATGTGATGTGTTAGCACTTGGAATATGTGTTTTGAATGACTGTCATCTACTACAACACAAAATTTAAATCTGTAAAATTGACCAAGTTTTAGCCAGTTTTGTATTTGCTAAGACTGCTTTTCTTTGACAGCCATTTTGAAATGTGTTGACTCCAAAAGTTAATCGGTTGTAGACGTCAGCACAACAATTGCTTTCTGAAAATTTCATTAAAATTCTTTCAGTGATTCAACAGATTTTTTTGCTAACAGACAAACACAGATATGGACAAAAACATGATTGCTCTGCCTAAGCCTTATCTGGTCGGCAAAAACAATGTGTATTTTCACAACCTTTTCAAAGAAAAAAAAGGAAAACGTCAAATTCTGTATCACATCAAACATCTACTCAGGAACAGCACAAATTCATTGCTGCAGTTCTACACTGAGACATTCAGGACACATTCTTATCCCATGAAAAGGGCTGCAGTTAAAACCCATTTTCATTCACAATTAATCTGAATTATAAAGTCTGGGTTGATGTTTTGTCTATGAAAGGTGGAAAATGCTCCTTAAGATTTCTGACAGTAAAACAGTTCAAGGTAGTCATTGCAAAGTCATAAAGACCAGACAAAAAAGTTCATACAGTAAGAAGCCTAATCTGCACAAGATTAGTCCTTAAATCTAAAAATTTCTAAGCAAAATTTGTGACCGGGTGCCATCCACCACGTGTGTTTGTTTACCTGTGAAACTGACTGAAAATAGGTCTTACTTGATCTTTTTCTTCTTTTTTTGTGTTTAGCAGCAGATTCATTTTTATAGTTCCACCTAAACATCTTTGAGATTCTACTCTTGTCCGATTCTACCGTATTTGTTTACCTACACAGACTACGGCCAGCCTATTGTAGGTCAGTCATGTGACTCAAGCTTCCACGCTGGTTTCAGTGGGTTCAGTTGAGTGCTTTGATAACATCGAATACGTATCTGCATTTCAGAATCATATATCTGGAAAACTACTGGAGTAAACTTTCAAGTTGCAGCATTTGATACAGTTCAAGATAAACTTTTTTTAATTTTTTAATTCACGCTTTGCATTGAGCACCTTTGTTTAAGGTGATTACATATTTTATGAAGAAGAAAATGAACACCAGCAATTATTTCTTTCTTTTTTTTGTCTTTAAAGGTGACTGTTCCACTAACCAGTTACTTTGTTTTACAGGAATCCTGATGGGGACGTTCAGCCATGGTGCTACATCCCTGATCATGAAGATGGGATCTACTGGAAGTACTGCGACATCCCTACATGCCAGAGTAAGAGACTGCCACTCCTTTCTCCTTCGCTCTTCCCCTCCTCCGTGCCCTCAGGAGCATACTGTGGGCTGCAGACCAGCCAAGCCATTTTTTTGTTCCTACATTCATTTTCCCACTTGCTTTGAATAGTTTCATGAGCTGCGATTCTTGTGCACAGCTATTATCATCTAAAAAAATGTCTCTAATTGCCTCCCGTCACCCCTCCTTCTGCCATGTCCGGGCCTGTGTGTGCTTTAATGCAAGCTGTCAGTCATTCTATGTGTTTATATGGATGGATAGAAGGGAGCTAAACATTTGTTTTATTCTCTGAGACATACAAAGAAGTCTTTTAGATGCAGAATTAAATATCCTAAAGAACCCAAGAAGGATGTGCAGCTAATTACGATGATCTTAAGAATTGCTGTGTGTGTGTGTGAGTGTGTTGATAGGTTTCCCCTTTGGCTTTGTAGCTTGTTTTGACTCGCTCCTTGATGCAAGTGATTTTGTGCATTTGCCAGTTTATGGAGAAGTGTGTGTGTGTGTTTTCCTCACAGTAATTCCTGCATCAATATGTTTGATTGACTGTTTACACTTGGAGATTTTGTGGTTGTGTGTGTGTGTGTCTTACCAGTTTGGCAAATGCACAAAGAGCTGCCTGTTTTTAATACCATTACTTTCATTCTCTCCACCTTTTTAATCACTCCTGTTGAAAACAGACTTGGGTGGATCAACTGACTTGTGTTTTCAGTGCCAAAGATCTAAATTCTCGCAGAGCAGGTTCAGATTTAGTCATCTGCTGCATGTGTGTACCGAAAGTGTCACTCGTGCTGATGTTGCTTACTTTTTACTTCAGGTTATTTCAACAGTTTATTCTTCACTTTTTTATAAAAACGTTCAAAGCTGGTTAGGTCAGGGGGTTTTACTGCTTTTCATTTTGTAACTACAAGAATCTTTTAGACGAAAAACCAAGCCGTACTCAACTATTCTGTTTATCTAAAGTAAATATTTCTCTTCTCTTTTTAGTCATGGACTACATTCCATGTTATATTTACGTAATCAACCATTGCTGCTTGGCTCTTAGTATCTCTGAGTTTATATTATACTCCTAAGTCTTTTCATCTTTACTGATTTAATATTTTTAAGGTTTACATACCCTGATATTTTTTGCTTTTTAAAAAGGTCAGGCTAAGAAATGCAAAGTAGTGAACTTCACATCAGAAATGTTTGTCACTAATTTTGTATCCTGACTTAATAATTAAAACAAATAAAGGCCTAGCCTTCCTTAAAAAAATGCATATCACCTGCCGTCTTTCATGGCAGAGTTTTAGACTAAGATCTTCTTATGCTGAGAAATCACAGAGTTATATCCATTTTGGTCATATCTTGAAAATGACATTATGTGCAATTTCAGACTGCAGTCAGCTACTACCACACCAAATTTAAGCTCAATATCTGAGGAGGATGACTCGCTGTGGCGACCTCTGAAAAGGGAACGGCCGATAAAGGAAGAAGATCTGTAGAACTGAGTTATAGTCATTTTTGTGTAGGCTGTGGCAGCCATCTTGAATTGAGTTGACTCCTTAGGTAAAGTCACTGTTACTGAATGAGTGCTCAAACTCCAGGTACCTTCAAGCTGCAAAGACTCATGATAACCACAAATAAATGCAGAACTTGAGGCTTCAGATAAAGAGGTATCACAGTGACTATCTCCATCTTTTCTGCACAATCTGACCTTCTCCAATAGCTGCTAAGGGTGTTTTGGCTTCCTTTTGATACCCAAAGACATACTGGCTGGTTTGATTGGCATCTCTGAAATTCATGCAAATGTAAATGTGAAACAGCAACAGTTTCCTGTCTCATTGACCTTGCCTCACATTGCCTCCAGCCTTTTTATGTATGTTCAAGTAAAATAAAAAATTGTTATGGGTGATGGATGTGGAAAGTTTATCTGTAAATGACTTTGCTTGTAGCAAAATAATGACCCAAATGCAGTGAGCAGGTAGAATATAAGGAGGGTTTATTTAAAGCAGAAACCAATGAGCTGTAGAGCAAAAAAATGATAAAAAAAAGGATACCTTGAAGGAATGCATATCACCAGCTGCCTTGCAAGCCAATGTTTTAATAAAGATGCCAAGTGATTTGTTAGCACTCAGAGTATGTGATGAGGATGACTCTCAGCTACTAACACACCAGATTTTAGCTCAACATCAGTAAAAAATGATCAAGCTATAGCCCTGTTTGAGTTTGACAGTCTCAATTAGCTGCAGCAACCACACACAAACCCAGACCCAGAGGCAAAACAATATCACCTGCCTTTGCCTTTTGGCAGTGAAGCATCATAACAAAAAAAAAAAAAAGTAAACAATAATAAAAAGAAACTCCAATAAAATGCAGGTGATGGCAATTAGTTCACACCATCAAGATGAGAAATGAGGTAGAATGATATTCTAAAGAAAAATGATTCAGGAAACTAACAAAAAAATCAAACACAAAGCTAAAACAAATGTGACCAAATCCAAAAAGCAAAGTCAATACAAATAACCACAAATACTTCAAACACCAACTGGCTGTCATGATATTCTGAGCTGAAAGTCAAATTAATCTAGAGAATTTGAATTTTCTGTGAAAGTTCTGAGCGCTGAATGACATTACTGAAAACTGATTAAGAAGCTGCTAAAAGCTAAAAGACGCAAAATGCAGCAAAAGGCTAGCTAAAAGCTAAAAGGAGGAAAGGCTAAAAAGAACAGAATAGTAGCTAAAAGCTAAAAATAGCTTAACAAGACAAAAATAGAGCCAGTGTGCTAAAGCAAATTTTAAAGAAATAATGTTTTTATAGGAATTGCAAAGTTCTCAATGTATTTCTATGGGAAAAATATTTGTAATTAAAGTTAAATATTTAGAAAAGTATAAAAGTTACAAAAAACAAGTCAAAGCACACATTTCCTAAACCAGCTGAACATTTTGATATGTAAATGGCTAATATTGCACAAGGTCTGCAGAAGTAGTTGGATTGCATAAAATATGTACAAACAATTAAGAAAAACAATAAAACAATCAACATTCACCCAATAATCTTAATCATTGGAACTTTAATAATGGAAAAAACATCATTGCCTGTTGAATGAAGTGTTTAAAGACAACTACAGATGATTAAAATGTTGTGGTTAAATAATAGATTTGACTAAATCAATGAAAATATGATCCAGGTTTGCTGAAGGAGTCCAGCTTCTTTTTATTTTATTATAATTAGAGAAGACAAAAGCTAATTGATGTGTGCTTAACATGTTTGAACTGAAGGTAAACTGATGGACAGTAGTAATCAAACTGTCAATTAACGACACTGAAACTTTGATTCTCTGCAGATGGTATGTGTGGGGCTCAAGCTGCTTGGCCCCTCCAGCTATCCTCAGCCCCACACCCCACACCCCATCCTGTGTGAGCTGCATACGGGACTGAAGTCTGGAGTTTGAATAGCTCAGGACCCATTAGAGCATCTAATAATTCCTGTTGGCTGCATGGCCTGTGTGTTTCTGCAGCATTATCCATGTCACGTTTCGTGTGTTTTTGTCTATAGCAGTTTGTGTGCATCATGCTGGCCTGTATTAGAACACTGTCCATTTATCTCAGTGTGTCGAGGATAATATACAGAACCGTGGTGGTTTAGGTGGAAGGAGAAGAGCAGAAAATATCATAATTGTTTCCTATCTTTGGTGAAATGTGGACAACTTTTATTAAGGAATTCTTCCAATGGGTTCATCATGTACTGTTTTGTTTACAGTCCAGTCCTGTTAAGAATGTAACTCATCCTTGTCACATGTACACCTCCTCTTATGACAGAGACCTTTGTCCATATCAAGTACAGTTTGGTGTTATTTTCCCTTTTCTCTCCAGGCCCTAAATATTAGACTCCTCTAAGTTAAGAACAAAAGAATAAGATGAGGTTTGCTGTGAGCGACGCATCCAGTATCATCAAAACACTCTCATTCACTAGGAGATGTTCATCCCTGCAGGGAGCTTTTAGACACGGCTGCTCCGTCTCTTCTATTGTGAAACCACAATTGCCACGTGGTGCCTCACCTTCTGGCTCTCTGTTTCCAATCTGCTTAATTTAAAAGCCTCAGCTGCCAAGTGAGCGAACGCCGATGCTCTTCTCAGTGCCGCTGTTCTCAGTCTGGGGCTGGCAAGTGTAGCCTGAAAAACACTGCTGTGTGCCAGAGGAAAGGCAACAGTGGTTTTTGTTGTCATTTCGTCTGGCTTTTGTTTTGTCTGTGCCTCGGTTTTGTCTGCTTTTTTGCTTATGTTTGATGTTGTGTGGTTGGTAGATGGTTCGCCGCTCGCTGAGGCACCTGCACCGCCTGCCAACAGCTCATTTTCTATCTAGCTGGGTTCTCTGTCATTGAGGGTCATGCCACCCTGGTGACAGCGACATGTGGAACGCACATGCAGCCAGAAACACACACAGCGAGGATTACAGTATTGGTTGCTACACGTGTTGATCCTTGTAATCCCTCACAGCAGCAGTTATCATGTGCTGAAACTAAACATCTCAAACAGGCATGTGATTAGTGCCCATCGTCTGCTTCACAGATGAACATTTCCATGCTGAGTGATGTCCTGCAGATTTGAGGTCCAGACCTCTGAATGCACAGCTAAGCGTATCCTTGTTATTGTGTTTTGGAGTGCAGTTCTTGCGTAACCGACCAGCTTTGCTTCAGTGGAAACCTTTTCAAACATGTTCACAGAGCAATGTCTCTGAAACTTTCTCATCACATAAACTGCACTACATACAAAGATTGAGAAGTTAAAGGCGTAGTTTGTCTCAAGGCAAAGAATTGCATGAATCCTGATTCAGCATTCACACTATTGTTTTTTCTGTTCAAGGTGTTTTTTGCAATCAACACTTTGTGCTGTTTTAACATTCATTTATAAAAACATTCAGCTCAGTAGGTATTAGTGTGCTATGACTTTAGTATTTGTGACATTCATACCTATTGAATTATTTAGCTTTATTTAAACAAAATTCTCCATTGAAATACATTGAAATTGCTTCAATTTGTTTAAATACAGAGTTCTTTTCAACATACCTGTTTTATTGTTTTCTTATGCTACATTTAGCTTTTAGCTATGGTTTTGCTACATTTAAGTTTTAGCTACAGTTCTGCTAATTTTAACTTTTAACAATAGGTTTGCACTTTTTAGCTTTTAGTTTGTCTATATGTTTGCTGATTTTAGCTTGTAGCTGCTATTTTGTAGATTGTAGCTTCTGTTCTGTTTGTTTTATTCCTAACAATTCATTCTTCAACAAATTTCAGCAACGTCATTCAGCACTCAGCCTTTAGTTGTGTGAAAGTTAGAAATTTCCAGAAACATGTTTCTTTTTTTCTGTTGAGCCTAATTCCATCAGTCATCAACACAATTTGAAGGCAAATCCAGCTGAGTTCAAACGTCCTTATTGATCAGTAAAATAAACGGATTGTACAACTAGCTGCTGAAACAACCCTTTGTTGTAAATTTTAAGCCCAACTCTGCGGCTCGTCTCCGTTTGTGTGCTGTGATGTTCCGAAAAACTTGCTTTTGTGACAGTTTGATGATGGCTTCCCCAGAGCATTCCACTCTGAAAAGGCATTTCACTTTGGTGTGGCTCCTCTAAGCTGACATGCATTAAACAATATGCCCCGACTGCGTTTGACTGACAGAGCAAACCTGTCAGGGTTAAAGTCCTCCAGCGTTTGCCAAGACAAAGTTGCTTTGATCTGCACTTTGGGAGTTCATCTATCACCAGCAAATAACCAAGAAAAACTTGTTGTGCCACAATGCTTTTTCTGCACTTCAGAGATGAGCAGCAGCAGGGAGTATGATTTCTTAAAATTTGTTGACATTTTTCAGAGTAAAATGACAGAATGTGGAACATACTTTGGATGACACTAATTTTTGAAGACAATTGTAAATGTTAAATTTAGGAATAACAGTGTGCAAACTCCTAAGCTGCCTGTTTCTAGCACATACTTTTAATTACACACCTTTTAAAGAGTGCGATGCTGTGTTTATTGGCTCTTTTTAGATCAGGTATTGTACTGTGACTGACATTACCTGCTGAGTTGAATAATGAGTCTTATTATCTGCATGCCACAACTCCCACGTGCTTTGTGGTAATTTAAAAAATGTCTTTGTAACTGAGCTGTTGGTAAGTTTGCTCCTGAGCAGTTACCAAACTAGGACACCTGACTTAAAGAAAATTCTGGTTTTATGAGCAGTCAGGAGGAAAGGCTGATTATTCATCTGTCATCTTGAAACAATAGTTTCAACAGCAGCAGCATCACGTCCATCTGGCAGATCAGCCACACCTTGAAGACATTAGGACATAATGTGTTTGGGTGGGGATTTCTTTTATTGCTGAACCTTCAGAAAACTATGTGGTGATGAGATGTTGCTTTAATTAAAAAGATTTATGATGCTGCTAAATGTTTTTTTGAAGTTAAGAGACGTCTAAGATGTGAAGTACTTATAAATGCCACCAGGTATTTTCTATATGTGAGCAGGTTTTCTCAGTCAAAGTTAGCTAAGTTTTGGTCTAAGGTTTATGATGCTTGATACAAAGAGTTTCTTGAACTTTTTTACTCCTAGTGCAGTAAATGTTACTCTTCTCAGTTCAAGAACAGTCTAATAAATTTGAGGAATTGGGGAAAAAAATGCTGTAGTACTAAATTATTTTAGAGGTTAGATGAAATACGCCAAGCACAAAGATTGTGGAAAGAAAGATCTGCTGGAAATTATTGCTTTTTCTTGGTTCCTTGAAGCATAAATTGTTAAGGATTTTTCCTCAGGAGCATCAGCAGGTGGATTGGCTTCTATTCAGCATGTAAAGTGTATACACTCTACAGACACAGCTCAATCAACATTATTTTATTTGTGCAAATTACCACTAATGTTGTGGCAACATTTATGAATTTCAAAGCAGTATGTTTTAGTTTAATCATGTTTGTGTCTTTTGTAAATTAGGGGTGACTCTGACACGGGATAAACCTGCTTTAGGCAAAGGAAAACGTTGTCCTCTTACCTTACCAAGTAGTTTTAAATTCTTAAATCTAATCAGGTGCTTAGGTCCCTAATCCTAACCAAACAGGAAATTAAAATTAGTCAATAACACCAGATTCTCCAGCTGAGCGTGGACATTCTTATTTGTCAGAACTGGTAAACATTTGTTTCGTGACAGTTTAAAGATGAGCTGAAACTGTTCTTTTGCTTGAGTCTGTTTTTTGTGTCCTTGTGCATGAAAAATAAAGTGTAAGAATGAAACAAATGGATCATTTTTTTACAGTTTGACTAACACCTGTAAGTGAACAAAAGACACAAGACCCATGAAATCTGTCCAAAGCCATAGTGACTAACCAGTTTTACCATAGACTTAAGATTGCATAAAATAAATTTTCATCAGAGTAATTTGTAATATTCCATGAAGATATTTACTCAAATCTGGCTTTAAACATAATGCTGTTTTTCCAACTATATATTTGCATTCAACATTAGACATCAGGCACGGTTTTTGCCTCTTAGTTTGCTGACATATTGTTTTTTTCAAGCCAAGTAAGAACCAGACTAGTTTGGACATAGATTGGTCTAAGATATGCCAGGTGAAGGCTTATTTCTGACTGACTACGTGTGCCAAAACATCTGAAAATGACATCTATGGCATTTATTAAACTGCAGGTTTGTGAACCAAAATGAACTTGGAGGGAAAAAGCATTTTGAAATGTTGAAAAAAGTCAAGTTTAACAAACAAAAAACTTTAAATACCGTAATAGGCAAGAGGTTGTAACAAGTCGCTCGTGTGGTTAAGATTGAATTACAGCACCAGTTGAGGTTGCTCTTGTGATGCTTTCAGGTTCTGTTATTGCCTCATTTATCTCACTCTCAAAACTGTTTTTAACGATGGAATATTATCCCTGGAAAAAAAAAATTATATATATATTATTGCCAGTTTTCCAGTTTTCACCACAATCATTTTTAACCTGCAAACTGAAGCAGGTTCAGGCATCAGAGAAGAGAGAAGTGTGTTTTTCTTCGATGCTTGACAGTGAAATATCTAGTCTAGTACTCAGAATTTATAATATGGAACCATGTGCAGTTCTTCAAAACACTGCAGGGAAAAAATAAAAGTACTGGGTTGAGGTCAGTCGTGCTGTGCAGATGGTTAAATCATGGCTGTTTTTGCTGTTTGTTCTTTCCACTAATCTTAGAAATGAATAAAAGGAAATTTTTAAACCTTTTTAAAAACATAAAGGCAGATTTATTACAGATGTTCCAGCAAAACCCAGAGACTTGTGATGTGGCGCCCCCAAAAAATGTTAAAACTAGAAAGAGGTCCTGATTGTAAATAAAAACTTATCACAAGGACAAGAATAATTTATTGTTTGCAGTCACATGCAGTCATAGATCTTTAGCTTTACGGTTTGAGACACGTCGCTAAGATAGATCTGCAAACAACCTCAGTCAAGCTGGTTATGTTTGGTATGGCCTGTTTCTCAGCAAGATTTCGCAAAAAAGTTTGAATGAAGCTTTTTGAAAGGTGTTTCTAAAGGTTCCAACTTTGGGAACAACAATCAAACACCTGTAACAGAAACAAAACTCCTTTTTAGAGCTTTAGAGCGATTAGTTTTTATCAACCGCCACCAAAAGGCAAAAAACAAACCGTAATGTTTCTGCTGTGTATTCACACGTGTTTGTCTGCTCTGTTAAATATCTCATGAACCACAAATCTTAATTGAACTCTCTCAGTAATAAATGGATGTACATCAACAACTGATTAACTTTTTAAGTCAACTCAATTCAAGGTGGGAACCACAGCGAGTCTCCGCAAAAAATGGGTATACCTCAGACAATTTGACAAATATTGAGCTAAAACTCAGTTGGTAGTAGCTGAGTGTCATTCAAAACACATACTTCAAGTTGATATGACAGCTATATTTTACCAGTGGATCTGTTGGTAAATAAGGACAAAACTTAAGTAAAAAGTATTGGCATCCTTTGTGACACTGACAAACCCTTTCACCTTGACATTAGGCATATCATGTCATGGGTTTTAGAGCTTTAACCCTCCTGAAGCCCTTGTCACTGAAGAGAGGAAGAGAAGCTCTTGTAACTTTGGGTCCATTTGACCCTGAAGGCCACGGGAGGGTTAAACACATTCAGTGTTATCTCACTCTGACTTCTAACCTTCTCATAGCTCTGTCCCCTTGTGCCCTTGGGGGTAAAATACCAGCCTGTGGGTCTGTAAGGAAACCTTTAGACAGAAACCAGAAAGAAGGGACTCCCACAGAAGACATTAGGTAGATTTCATCTCTCAGCTGCTCCTCATGGCTCCTGGTTCTCTCAGTGTGGTCTGGGTAAACCGAGCGGGGTCCATTAGGGAATTAAAGGTATTGATTACGAGGCGAGCCAGTTTTGTAGAGGGCTCGGTAATGAGAAGAAGATTGGTCATTGTTTATTGCTCATCTGAACAGTAAAAGATCATTAAATTGTGAATCATATTTGTGTGACAATAACCAGTAACTTCTTTATAGTTAATCTGTATTTTTTCTTCTTCTGAGGAAGGCGACATTTTTCATTTCTTCTCTGCATTGTTCTGCCTAGACTCGGAGAAGATACTAATTATTCATTTAAAGCTTTGGTTCTTCTCTCTCCCCTCTAATTAGATGGTTAGTCACTATCCGAGGGCTCCAGGCGGGGGCATTGATCTCCTCTGTCTCAGTCTTGTAGTAACACAGCCTCCACCCTGCTCACAAAAACACACACAAAAAAATGTTTGCATAGGACAAAATAAATGCTGTAAACATGTGTAATATTCAGCATAGGCTCTTTGTCACTCGTGCAAACAGTAAAATCTGCCTTGTAGTCAGTCTGTTTGATTTAAATCATTCTCTTTCTCTCCCTCTCTGTCCAATAATAAATCCTTTAAAGTCAAACTTCAAACTTTTCTAATTTACAGTCAGGAGAATTTTTGATCTTCGTAGTAAAACAAAGCAGCTGAAAGACATAAGAACAGCTTCTCACAAACAATACTGAGTTTCCCGAAACTCCAGGGGGAGTTTGTGGCATATTTCTCCATTTCCTTATGTTCTGGTGGGCTGTGGTGCAGTCGACAAGACTAATCACAGGCTTGATGAAATGCAGCAGCTGTATTTGTTTATGAATTGAGCATACTGTACTACAAAAGGAGTAATAAATGGGGCCGAGGCACAATAGGAGGGAGACAAAGCAAGAAATTAAAGAATGTGCTTCAGATTGTAATGGTTAACCTGGTGGTGCTGGTTTAATTAGGGGATGGGAGAGTTTCCATGTAAACATACCTGTGTTTTAAATGACTTCCAAATGAGCCTTTTAGCTCTTTAGAATCAAGCTTTTTAAATCCTCTATACCTTTTTTAACAACTGTTCTCTAAGATGGAGGCACTAATGAGTTTTTGGTCTCTGGTTAAGCTGTGATTAGATGTTAATGAAGCAGTGATGCAACATCATGGATTGTTTTCAGGTTTAACTTTTCTCACAGCTTTCTTTTTGTTTCGGCAGTTCTTATTCTGTGACCCTAAAGAAGCCAGAATGTGATATAAACGAGTGTCTATTTCAAAAAAATAACTAAAGAAAAAAACAAAAGAAAAACAAAAAACACTTTAAAACAAAAAGTTATTAAATTCATAATTTGTTTAGCCTCTGAAATGGGGTCTTGAGATGTTAGTTGGTGGAATTACAGACATTTCTTCATTTTTCATTTTACCTTCAGATTTTTGATTTCAGACAGCACTTGGTAAGGTTTAGACATTAAAACGTAATTTGTTAGTTAATTTCCTTGCCATAAAACAGTAGGTATGTCAATAAACACATATGTAGGTAAGTTTGAAATGCATGAGCCTTTCAGCTCCTGCTGAGTGACATTGCTGTCACTTCTCTTGCACTCAGCACTAATGCCAGATGACAGCATATCAAACACAATGTTTGTACATGGCTCTACCTCATTTAAGAAAAATCTTCAAGTCACATTTCGTAAAGTTGCTTTTCTTTCCACATATAGACATTATTTTTGACTGTGCAGAGAGGAGAATCACATGTGCAGGGCATATTTGCATCTATTTACATATTTAAATAGAGGCATGTCAGTACAGGTGTCTTTTCTGTGAGCTTTATTTCACAGTGCTCAGGATGTGCAAAATATATATGCTTGGATTCATGGGTACATATCATTTTATACAACTGGAATATTTTGCAGTTTTCAGTAGATGTTTCAGTAGAAAATCTAGGCAAGCCTTTGTATTTGTATTTGAGCCCCCTGGTCTAGCAACAAATCCCCACAAAAACCAAAGTAATCATGAAATTAAACTGATCATGCAGAACAGGCATGAGTAATTAGCCTGTAGTTGACAGAATATCAGCAGGAACAAGAAGAAGACAAAGAACTTGAACTCAATAAGAAAACCATAATGCATAAACACCAAAGGAATTTAAGGACAGCATGAACACAAGTTTGGAGCAATCAGCAAACTGAAACCAGGTGTGAAAAAAAAAGGAAAACAAAGGAAAAAACAAAAACGAATGTTAAGAAAAACAGGAAGCAAAGTAGATTAAGAACATTTTAAATCCTCAAACTGAAAATCCAGATAGACAAGAAAGGAATAAAGATAAAAAAAACAACAACTCCCAAATATGACAAAGATTGTGTTTTATTTGTCTAAGTGGGCCTACGAACAAAACAGCAAAATATTGGATTTGCCAAAACAGATTTAGTAAAAAGGAGTTGTTATTTTCAGAAATGTGCATTTATGTCAACATGACTAATTGTTTATTAAACAAACCTCATGCAATCGCCCCCTCTCTGAAGCCTCAGGGTGATTTCTGATCTGCGTGGGTGCTGTCACTCAGGCCCTTTGTACTGACCTTTCTTTTCCCAGAATTCATCAGACAGTAACTCACTGATCCTTAGGCTTTTTTCCCTGAGAAAACAAATAAATAAAACAAAAATAAGCCAACAGGAATCATTTTACCAACGCACATGACTCTAGATGTATGTGAGTGACCTGAGAAAAGGTGTTAAAAATGGGAAAAGGTAAAAAGTGGGACGTTTGTTGGCGTGTTGTTGTAGTGAAGGTTTGGCTGTGATATCAAAAAGGTTTTTGATTTCCTGGAAAAGTATTTTTCAAAGGGGAAAAATGAAGCTGTTTTATTAGATTTATTTCCATTAGTGTTCCGGTTCTTTTGCCGTTATTAATCACTGCTCGTCTTGCAGACTTCAGGACTAGGACAAAGTGTGAAGATCATTTTTCATCTGAAAGCTTCGAGCGTTTCAGTGACCCGATGTCTGACCTCCTGTTCTGTCGTGCCTCGTCTGGAACTCCGTGTTATGTGGTTCCAAGCAAACAAAGTCGGGACTAAATCTGTTTAAAATAATTAGAGAGATGCCTTCAAATCCCTCTTTACTCATATTTTCTCTGCTCTTTACCCTCCAGATGTCATAGGAATTTATAATTTTGTTTCCATAATAACATGTTTGTCCCACTCAGCTCATCAACCTGCTTGCATGAACACGCCACTAGATGCACTTGTTTGATGTTTTTTTTTATTATTATTATTTTATCCCACCGTGGTGTTCTTCTCTCTGTCTCACTGTTGTGTTCAGTGTTGTTTGCTGCACAGACAGACCTTCTGCCTTCTCCTTTCTGCATGTAGCACTGAGTTGCATTGTAGGAAAGCAAACTAACAGCTGCCAGGCTCTGATGAGTGAGAGTTTATCTGAGCCCCCCTCCCACTGTGATCACCAAAGGTTTTCAGAGGTCTGGGCTCGGCTGACTGAAGCATTTATGCACCTTATGTTTCCTCCATCTCTCCCCCCCTCTGGCTTGTTAAAGTCTAAATTCCACCAAAAGCTTTGAAGTGTGTTAAATGTGTTTGTGTTTTTTTCTTTTATTAATGTGCTTGAAAATATTTGCACTTGTCGCGCCTGCAATGCAGATTTTTGTTAGAGACACTGCTTTCTTTAGGAGTTTTTAAATCAAGTATATTTCAAAGATTTTTTATTTTTTTGAATAAAATCTCATTTGCAAAGCATTTTTTCTGTCTTAAATGGATAGTTTAGACATTTTGAAGTGGGGTTTTTGGAAATTTACAATTGATGTCCTACCTGTTGAAGATGGCTCTTTAGAGTTTAATCCTAACAGCTGATAAACTAACGGTTAGTTCGAGTGGGGCCAAGACTAAAGTGGATTGCTGTTGTCTTAAAACAGCTCTTTAAATATTTACATCACCATCAGTTTTGCATTATAAAGTTGTTTACATAGAATTCTGTTGTTATGTGGAAGTTCAAAACGCAGCAGCAGCAAACTGTAGCACTTGTGGTGCAGCCTGGGGTGCTTTCTGCAGGAATGGTAGAATATTTCTGCTGGAATACCCTCATAAAAATAATCAGACTGCTCTTACTAGCTGTTAGAGCTATCTGCAACAGGTAAGTGGGGGTGGGTGACATACAAAATTTAAAAAAGCATATAACATTAAAATCATGATCACAATTTTTGTAGTTTATAAGATTCAGCCGTAGCTTACATTTGGTGACACTGAGTACTGGCAGGTTTGAAACGAGGCAGTACACTGTAAAAAGTGAATGTGTGTGTGTAAAATTCCAGCCATTTTGGGACTGTGTTCATATAATTACTGAGAATGTACTAGGATACAAGATTCTAAGGGATCCCAGAACAGTACTGCTGGGAATGGACCCTAGTGGAATAGTTCAAAGCGAGTATATGTACTGTATCTCTTCAAAGCCCTTTTAATTGCATCCAAAAGAGCCATTACAGGGCTAATGCTGAAATGTGACCCTTTAGGGCCAGATCACTGCCACGATATAGTGGAAAAAATATACTCCATGGAAAAAAAGACTTTTTCTTTATGGGTAAACTCAGCCATGGACTCAAAGCTATAGGAAAATGAACTATGTATAAATGAAGGAGTGGCCAAAGGACCTGAAGAAAGACTTAGTGATTACCAGGACTGGACACTGGCTTTTTATTACTCATGTTCTGTTTTTCTTTTGTTAATGTTGTTTATTCACATTTGTTTGCTTTTCTGTTTTATTAAGAAAAAATGGTATAAAATTAATTTAATAAATTGCCCTAAAAGAAAAATATACAAGAATATTTAAGCCAAATGACATTTCTGACTAGTTTTTATTCAACTTTGCCAACTTGTGCCAAGTACAATGGACATTTAAGATGCTGTTAATTTGAATGCACACTGTAGACAACACTACGATCTTTCTGATTTGACCACTCGCCAACATGTTTTATTCCTGTATAGAGATTTTCAACATGCATATAGAGCAGGTCATTCGACGGCTACAGCTATGGCCCAGATGACAAATGATTGGCTGAAGGCATTGGATAACAAAAAGCTAGCAGGAGCAGTATTGCTAGATTTCAGCTCAGCTTTTGATCTTATATATAAAATACAGTGTTATGGGTTCAGTCCAGCAGCATTACTTTGGTTTAAGAGTTCTCTTGAAAACAGGAGACAAACTATGAACTATGGCTGGTGTTTTAGTAAGCACTATGTTTGACTGACTCCAGGAAGAGTAGCTGTACTTGTTACAGCTAATGGAGATCAAATAAATAAATGTTTTATTCCTTCACGGCTGTCATAAAACCCATCCCCAACAGGTAAGACATTTTTGGTTAAATTGGTTAAAATGTTTTCACAGAACCCCAATTCAAAAGATCTGAACTGTTCCTTTAAGTTAAAAAGTCTTGCAGTGCTCCGGTGTGATATGATCTCACCTGCTGCTCCTCAGCCAGAACTTCACAACCCCAAGATGAGAGGACGACTAAGAGCAATAAATCGACTGCCGTCTGCAATCTTCTTGTCAAAGCAAAGTAGGAAAAAACAGCATTTCTGCCTTTAATTTAACTGCTGAGCCCTGCAGTGGCATTTTTTGCCTTTGCTTTACAAAAAGCACCATTGAGGTGCTACCTGCCTGCCTGCCTGCCTTGCTTAAAGGGAGGTTGCTGGTTCCCAGCCAGGTGTTTATCTCTCCTCTGTTCTCTGCTCACCGGGTGCACACACTTCTCAGGGGTTGATCCAGTGCACTGCATTTGAGCAACAGATACTAAAGCTGCTTTCACAGCACTCGCTGCTTTCTGTATGAAAATATGAGAGGAGTTTAAAGGTTCTCATTACTGTCGAGTCTGTCTTTAACCTGTCGTGTAATTCAGCTCGTAACTCTTCGAGTGTATGCCTGGGCGTCTCAGTAAATGACCCAAACAAGTGTATTTATTCCCTTCTAAAGCTTGATTGTGGCTGCTAAAAGCCAAATTGCGTATGATTTATCGCTGGTGCCATGGAGTTGGACTCAAACAGCTGAGTCATTTGTCAAACACGTTTTGGAGCCACGGCTCGGCGGTCACTTCACGGTCAGCGCTGTGTTTGTTTCATGTTGTTTCTCGTCCTGCCAGCCGGTCTGTGGTGGAATCTAAAACATCACTTTGCCCCCCCCCCAATAGGCTTTGTCTCTCTCTTTTTTCATAACCAAAAGAATTTGCAGAATCTGTTGTGCATGAAAATGGGCTTTTGTGTCAGCCAAAAAGTTAACACTGTGGCATCAACAAGTGGCTTCCCAGAGATGGTGCCCGTCATGTGTGGTCTTTATCAAGTGTAAGCTGTTTAGACTGCAGCTATGGGCCTAAATATTTAAACCAAGTTGCGTGCAAGTTTATTTTCTAGCTCTATTTTTTTGTTTGTATGTTGCCGACATTTTCCCAAACTGAGTGAGGACAGCAGAGTAAAAATGGAACAAGTGTTTGTCATTTCTTTACAACCAGTTCCTCACTGGTGGAACCAGCTGTCAGCCGCTGAGCTCTGCTCGTCAGAAGCTGCAGAAAGTCTCAGTTCCAGGACAGCGCCGGTGTTCGGTACCAGGGGGACAAACAGCACAGCGGTTTTTGGACTGGTTGTCAAACTTTTGTGTCCAGAGACTGAGACACTGTTGTTGTACCAACAAACAAAACTGCTCCTGTGTGTAATCTCCAACTTGTAATTTAACGAGTGTCCTGATATGAAACAAAGTGTCTTGGTATGCTCAGTTTTTGCTCTTGTCTTGTCCATCTTTTCCTCTGTACTTTGCAGGTTGATGAGACTTAAGAGCTTTTTTCCACACATTTGTTATGGAAATTGCTCCTTTTGTGCATCTATTCCTGTTTGTCAAATATACTTCACCTCAAGATGCTGAAATGAAACACAAGTAAAGTCATTTAAATGAAAAACAAATCATAAATGGGATATGGACTGCTGGAGGCTTTATTGGCACTTCCAGAGCTATTACATTCAATTTAAAGGCTTTGGAGTGTGTAATCGCTTTGCCAGATTCTGAGAGATTGTATTAAAGATTGTATTGTTTGATGAATACTCTGTTGATTAAAGGAGGCATGCTGACTTATCTACTTGTGTTTGATCTGAAACGGCGTCATCATATTTTCCATCAATAGATTTGGTCGTTGATCCAGTTGATGGCCTGTTTGTGCCCAACTTTCCAGCGTCTAACCCTAAAAAATGTGAGATTATTAATAGTTAAACTAGAGAAATTTACTGTGATTTAACGTGTTGGCTCTCTTTCAGGTGTTGTAATTTGTCAAACACTGTTTGGAAAGAGTTTTTATGATTGCTTTTTTTATTTATTTAATTTCTTTTTCGCACATCAAGCTCATCAAATACCTCACCACACACAGTCATAGTTCCTGATCTGATATCATTTATTGTCACATCAGACATTTCATTTTTCATTTCTATAGTCCTCTTTTCTGTAGCCTTGACTCAAACATTCTTGAACCTTTGTCTCATTTTTTGTATTAATCCTCAATTTTGTGAAGAAGTCCAACACTCAGGCTCCTTGGACATTTTTTATTTTTTTATTTTATTTTTTGTCAAACTTAGACTTGAATGCTTTACTGGTGTGTGATGATAAATTGTCCTTTGGGCTCTATTTATAAGATAAAGTGTATAGTACATTTGTGATTGGAAGAGTTGATTAACCTTAACTATTTCATGTAATGAAAAGGTTCAAACTATTGTCCGTTTGTCTGAACCAACTCTTATCCTGAAGTGGGACACATTTATTAACCAATCTCATTTTACACCAACTAGTTTGATTTTAACACTGCAGAGTTTATTGAATCAGAACAAAATAAAAAATAAGTAAGCATAAGCACATGTTTGGACTGTTTCTTCTAAACATGAGAAAACATCAAACTACCCTCAACGCGACCCAGCATTTGTACAGAAGATGTGTCTCATTCTGACTATTAACAATTTGCACAAAACTGATTTCACAGAACAGATTCTTCTCTTGTTTTCTGCAGTGCCAGGAAACTTGGGCTGCTTCAGGGACAGTGGACACCCCCCCACACTTTCCGGTGCCAGTGAGATCAACAACAAACTCACTATGCAGAACTGCATCAGCTTCTGTCGGAGGAAGAGATACAAGGTGAGCTTTAACATTTTACATCAGAATGTGCACAAATAAATGGAGGGAGAGTATGAAAAATGTGAAGCAAATTATTTATAAATAACCCCTCATCCTGACTCTTTTTCATCCACTTATTGGATTAAAAAACATCCAGTAAACTGCCCACATTACATTTAAATTAGACATGAGCAATCTTTTGTGAGCTTTTATGTAAATTATCTGCATTTATGGACCATTCTATGACAGGTGGTGTTTCGGTGCCCTTTTTATTGTGCCATCCTGTTTAAAAGCAACCAGCAGATGATAAATCATCACCATAATCAGGGCTGACGGCTGGAAATAAATGGCTGTTATTCGACTGGACACCTCCTACTCTGCAGTGCGTTTTTTTGTCTTCTCGACCTTTGTTGCACCACAAACAGTGCCAGGTGTTGATTTTCTGTCTCAGCCCTGCTTCAACTGAGAGACACGGACATGTCCTCCTCTTTTAGTTGGACAGATGTCACAGAAATGGTGATGATCTGGCTTTGTCTGCCAACCCTTTTATTGTCACTGTCCTCGGTGCACGTGTGAAACATCGGTGCTCGGAAGACTGGATCCTGTGTGACTTTTTGACAAAGAGCATTCCTGATGGGTGAGGCAGCAGACGGTCATTTGTTTTCTGTTCCGAAAGTATTCAGGGATGTAGTTTTACACGTTATAACGACAGCAAAGGCGGCAAGAATTCCCATTTCATGACAAATAATAAATAAATAAAAAGGTTAGAGTGGGAAATGATGAAGTACCTTTTGTTCTCCCAGATTCATTTACAGCCTGAAGAACAATAATGTTCTTCTGAATGAAGGACAATAACTCTTTTGAGAACAAGCATTTGTGTTGGTGAGGTCAAGATGTTAAGGAGGTTTTTTCTTGTTTCCTGTTCCAAGACTTTTTTTTCTAACATCTTTCATTTGAACGATAGGAGGAGGTATTTTTGTATGATTTACTTTCTTCACGTTGTGTGCAGATGTTTAAAACATTTCAGGCTGTGTAGTCATGAAAACAAAAAAGCAATCGTGGCAATTTAAACTTAAGTCTCCTATAGAGGAACTGTTTGTCTCCCGCTGCCGAAATGCGAAGGAAGAGCGATTATGTTTTTGCCTCTGTGTGTGTGTGTGTGTGGTGGGGTGTGTGTGTGTGTGTGGTGTGTGTGTGTGTGTGTGGTGTGTGTGTGTGGTGGGGTGTGTGTGTGTGTGTGGTGGGGTGTGTGTGTGTGGTGTGTGTGGTGGGGTGCGTGTGTGTGTGT